>UZAN01042122.1:0-28789 GCA_900618425.1 Echinostoma caproni
CTTAACAATGCATTCCTATGCTCCAGGGTATGATGTTATTACTATGTCAATCAATGAAGAAAGTAATCGAATCGAAAGAAACAGTGTTACCAACACAAAATTAGGGTGAAATATGAGAAAATCACAGGCGTAAACGAAGGCAGTAGATGCACAACTAAAACTGGGGACATGGACAGTTACTGCTCACATTCTATACAAGTAGGCTTTATCTGTGGAATATACAGTAAAGTGACTGGATAGATACCAAATACTCACCATCGGTTTGGTGTTTGAGTCATCCATACTTGACTCGATTGTGTGCATTTCAGCCATTGGAATGAACGTGAACACAAGACGAATACCACTTTGATTAGCTGGAATGGTACAACTCTGACTCTGATTTCGGCGACGCCAGGCGGACTGTAAATTCGTACTCGGGTATCGAATATGATCCTCGGCCGTCTCCAGCAGGCACGCTTCATTTAGTGGCACATTGAAAAAACGCTGTCCAATTGTGAGAGAGAGCACAGAAGGAGGAGAAATCAATCTATGATCAGTGAATTTGGATAGGAAACCTTGAACAAAACGTTTGCCAAAAGCTCACCTGTGTGAGAGGTTTCAGACAGGAAGGGCGCTTTCGCATGGAGACCCGGTCAACTGAGATACGCCCTCGAGTCACTGAGGGTACCTCCATCACAAGACGAGCCGCTTCTAACTGAATAGTATTCTGCTGAATTCCACTGGTCAAACTGCTGTATTCCGACGGCGAACAAACGGACGAACAGTGATGACCGCCGGGTTCCCTGTTGGACAATGGCGTCAGTTCAATGCACTGTGATAGTCAATGAAAATAAAATCAGTGAGCGAAATTACGAAGGAGTGATGAAAAGACTGATAGCCTTGACGAACAAAATGATACAGGCCAAGGAATAAATAGGCACGAGAGTACATGGGATTCGACCGAGGAAACTACGAAGAGTTAGAAGGAAGAAACTATGCACATAACAATGTTTCGATTGTTCATAAGAGTACTGAACCGTTGTTGGCACTCTAAAGCCAGCGACTGAACCAATGCATGTTTAACCGCAAATCAGTAGAACATATTTTATGGAATAGAAAATACAAAACGGTGACACTTTGCAACTGTTAAACATTTTGTTGCACTATGCCACATTTGCAATTTCAGAACAAACGATACTTGACAGGAAACTTTGATCAAAGTGCACGAATCGTTATCAGCAGTCAATTAGTTGCGACAAAGTGATAAAAGGATCAATCCGAGTAGGAGAATTAATCGTAAAAGGAAACTGATTGAGGCACGGCGATTTTCTGAATGAAAACCGATCACCCAGACTATAAGCGCAGTGATGATGTCAGACAATTGTCATCATTTACAAAAAGCCGTCTGTGTGCTATGTATTCTTTTACCTTTATTGAAATAACATGACTTAGCGGCCTGACTTTATACACTATACTATGTTCCGATTGTAAATCATAAGAATGGTTTGATGATCAGATAACCGGAGACCATATGCTCGACGGTGCACCATATTCAAAATAGTCAAATAATAGCAACTAACGATGCCACGATGACAAATTAAGTCGGAGATTACGATATCAGAAACAAACACATTCCGAAAATGTTGACCAAGTCGAGTTATTCTTTACTGCAGCGTGTGGCTGTGAGACCGTTGCAGTAAACGAAAGTATCACAAAATAACTCACTACTTCTGATATGCGCAGATCAACCGGCAACTGATTGTCCACCATTAATTCCACACAGACTGGTTCCTCGCAAACCCAGTCAATTGCTAATGTCAAGGGAAAAATAGAGAGAAAAACATGTATTATCAGTGGAGATAAATATGCTTGTACCAAACGGAAAAGTATGACATACGGCAAAGAGAATGAGCACCAATGCCGCATGATTGGATTGTGCAAACTATAAAAGAACCCGTAAATGACACGTAGGAATGGAACAGAGGAACTACTGAGTTCAAAACTGAAAAGCGTTTATTTAGACTTCTTTAGTCAGGTGATGCACAAATACAGACATGCGAATAGATATCTGAACACCCGACATTTCCTTCATTTGTCTGGTATCCACGAAACAACCATGGCAACAGGAAACGTTTATATTGGATAGAACCACCACAATGACGTCACGCCACTGTAGTTTGTTTTCTTTTGTTCCATATAATATCATAGACCGAAGTCAGGAATGACCTCCTGAGCTCGGGTCTCTTAGCTGAACAACCACATGCAGGATGTTGCATTTTCACTAATACACTATCGAAGTTATCAGTTTCAGCAACCATTAGCCATGCACTCTTTGAATCATTGAACGGGTATGAAAAATCATCAAGTTGTCTTGCTCTCAAGTATTTTTCTGCTTTCGATTTGATTCCCTTATATTTTGACTGTTCAGCAACGAGTTATTTATTGTGCACAGTTAAATATGTCATTCCGGAAAGCGGGAATTTCTTGAATCATTATTCGATGACGCAAGAGTTTTCCTCAGTAATATTATTTATCTATAGTAATTTTCATTGTGTATCAGTGACCCAAAGTGTGCCAATATTGGCCTAGCTCTCACAAAAGTGAGTGGCACATCGTTCCCACCTTAAAAAAGACTCAACGAGAGCACCCCTTGAAGCACATAGTCCAAGAACCTGACTCATAGCCCTTTAGGGAAGAGGGCACTTTGACTTTAAACAGACAGCAGAAAGCCAGCATCCGGGACTATAGCGAGATTGATAAACCCAAAAGGAGATGCTCCGCTAGAGAAGGCTAACGAAACACCCTTATCGCGAAAATCACCGGCTCAACTGGGTGAAAGAGTGCCCAAGGTATTCTAGATCGCTGGAAAAAGTCACTAGGGAAAAGGATATTTGTAGCCCGACGACAAAGCTCAACGGATGTGATCTTCACAGACGTCCCCGTTCTCTAGCCGAAGACTTCGCGAGTGAATTCTTAACCCTTGCGCTAAATTAGGCGATCTCTCAGTATTGAGCTCACACTAAAATCATGAATCAATTATCATTTAAAAAAGGTTTTATAACACGATTTGATTATCACAGTCCGAGACGACATTATTGGGAAATATAATATGAATAGTGATGATATCTGGACCGTGTCATAACAGCCAAAACCTCTCAATGCAGATGACGAGATATGGCGTCAGATAATTTCTAAACTGCCTAATAGGACAATTTTCAGACGGTTTCGGCAAAAAACCGACAAATTTTCAGATCAGTATGCTTTCGCCTGAACGTTTTCACTGTTTTAAGATGCTTCTTTGATGTTTTATGGATCGATACTTGGAAACATGTCTTATGCCAGTAACCGACAGCTTTAGCCCCAAAATAGCAAATCAGCGACGAACCCAGCTCTGGATGAGTTCTGATCCCCGAAAAATCAATTGCCTTTTCCTACTTAGCGAGTGCTTATGTGGTTGACCGTTCCAAATCCCGTCGCTTATGCTGCTGGCTTCCATCACTGAACAGCAGGTCTTTGTAAGTACAGTGTCTACCCTATCTACTGCTCATCACAGATTTGTGTTCAAAAGAAGTGGTCCCGCATCCACACCGAAACTTGTAGATCAAGTTCGAAAGTCGGGCGTTCTTCAACCAATGGGATGAGGTCGCTTCTTTATTTTATCCGAAAAAGGAAACGTGTTCAAGAACAGTGTTTCCCTTACAGCCAATCGATTCGAAAACCTCTTGTTAACGGCAAATTGATGCACCTTCGAAAATAAACGTTTCCAAATAAAAAATGGAAAAAGTCTCAAAACTTTAAATTCATATTGGCAGAAAGGAATAAAAAGATTTTTCGCAGACATTGTCAAAAAGACAAACTAGCGACAAAGCCTCTCTTAGCGAAATCGCAATCTGGGTGCACGGAGAATGGGCATAAAACCTCGAACGACGATCTGCATATTATGATACTGGTTATATTTTTTCCAAAAGAAATAGCTATTAACAGATAAGTTAGTACGTTTTGTCCATCTAAGTACTTTGGTTCCTTGAAGAGATGATTTCCATCGGGAATGAGTTTAACATAGGCGAAGCGGTGGAATGTTTAGATAATCATGAGACGGCAGTTGGCAGCATTCAATCAGTCGAAGGATACAGTGAGGAGGATCAATCCTAGTCACAAATAATGTCAGACGGGTGTCCCGTTCTAACATGCGAATCAGAAAAACGGCGTTCAAACTGCTTCACCCATCCCTCGTACAATTACTGTCTCTCACCTCAATTCAGTTAGGACAAACCAATTAGCAAGAACAAGTGATTCAACGCACAGAACCTGTTACCACGTTACATCAATTGTCGAGGGTCTGACCATCAAAATCAATCGTGATCTAAATGTTCATGAGCATCAAATACTCGTTTAGAGCCGTCAGTCACGTACATACCACCTGCCCCACCTTGACTGTTGTGGCCAAGTCCATTCAAGGATAGACGACGGTTGTTCTCACCTCTGATTACGAGCCTTCGCAATAAATGAATTTTATCGATCAAAAAGGGAGTTCTCACTAGTTACTTTCATTTCCGTTTAGCTTACCAAACGAGCTTTCGTGAAGAAGCCTTACAACCAAATTCCTCGAGGAAACCATTAGAGACTGGGCATATTGCCTAAGCGTTACTATCTACATCTAAAGTGCGTAACCTTCTGTTATTATTTGAAATTAATTTTCAGTATATGGAACGAAATGAGAATCCTCTCTTCCCAAAGCACACGAAGTATTTTAGTTTCAGGAAACAGATTCATCCACCCTCAAATTTATCAATCACATTCCCGTTGACCACGATCGTCCAATCAATTCTTCTTTCTACTCTCACATATCTGACAATGCTATTTCCCATGTTCTGCTCCAATTCCAGCTACCACTGAAGCCACGACCACACCTGAGACTACCACAACTCCGGAAGAAAGTGAGTAGTGTGACAATCGTAAAGTGCACACACCACACACTCAATCAATCACAAACACACACCCACACAAAACACAAACATCAATCAATCGCTGCCTCATTCGCACACACGTCAACTCAATCGCATATGCAATCACTCACTCAGTCATTCCCGCACTCGCTCAATCACCAACTCACTCAATCTCATACTCACTGACCATTCAGTATGACCAGGAAACCACTACTGTGCGTAACAAAGGTGCAATCATGGCACAGACGGACAAGAGGTAAAAACAAGAATAACAAACATTCCCAACTGATGAATAAACCATCTGATGTCGGGGTCAAAGATTGCAGTTTGCTAAGGTCGAGGGAGATTTTCCAACCAGATCGAAAAATCGTCCAGAAGGATAATCAGCTGTACGAGGTTACGGGAGAGAGTGGAATGCCAATGGGGATGATCAGACGGTATGTCGAAAGAACTAATAATTATGGTTTTTCAGTTTCAGTTTGTACAACCATTAAACACGCGTATTCGTGCGCCGGTTTTGGTTGCTGTCTTTTGGCTGCCCATTTGGATGAAGAATAGGAGAAGAAAGGAAATCTGAAAGTGGAGTCGAACAGAAAATGGAGAAGTTCAGTGGTCTAAGGTTGCAAAGAAATTGAGAAGATGCACGAACGCCACTGTTTACGACACCTAGCCATATCACTCAATGTCTCTAAGTGATAATTGTGGTACTGGAGAAATTAATGAGAATTCGGTCGACCACCATAAGGTAGGTTCAACTAATCCTTTGCAGCCCAACGAGTTTCTGCTCCACGATCAACGGCATTTTTTCTACATTAATTTCCAAGTTTTTCTCAGCAGATTTTCAGAGGTGAAACTGCGTTTCCAAACTGGGCAATGGGACATTATTGCAGTTAACGAAACTTGGATGACAACCGACATTCTAGATTCAGGACCACGCTTGCCTGGTATGAATCTTCTCAGACACGATCGACCTACAAGGGGTGGTGGTGTGTTACTCTATTTTAGCAGCAGTGCGAGGTAATTGATTATCCCGCTGCGCCTTCTGGCTCACTGTGGTGGAAAGTGCGACTGTCGCAACGCAATATCAGCTCATTCGGTTACGTGTACCGATCTCCTTCACCCACAGACTCAGCCAGTGAGACACAGTTGCAAACCATGTATCAGATTCTGTCACTGAAGTTACCACATGACCTCTTTATGGACGACTTCAAGTGCGAAGGGTAGTGGTAATAACTCCCGTATTAGCCCCACCACATCGGGCCTTACTAGGCGGATTGGGTATTGACATCAGACCAGTACTCCTGCATAACTCTGTCGAGTTTCAGCTTGTCACTTGGCTCGTCCACCACGTCCTCCGGAGCGCACTCCAGAGATTTGTCACTCTACTCGACAGACCAGCGGCAGACCGTTTGACTGCATCTTTCGGAGCGTCAGCGCATGTCTCCTGATGCGGTTGTTTTTCCTCAGGGGGATTTCTACTGCAATTCTGGGCCAAAGTGGCCCCGGATAATGCGTCCGGTGTAGATTAGGTCGCCTCTCGGTCTTCTGCGTGACATGGAAAACGACCTCGTTACCATCGGTCGACCCCCTCATAGCTGATTCCACGTAGTCCTTCGACGAAGCCTATAGCAGGCCAACAAAGTGGGGACCCTGTGATGCCCACAGCCCTAAGCTTAGTAAGTAACCTGCTATGAAGTACTTTGTCAAACGCTTTGCTGAAATCATCGAAGATGACATCCATGCCATATCCCTTGTCCTTGCCTGGCGACCAACTTTCCCGAGCAAGCAGCAAATTGTTCATGTAGGAACGAATCTGGCGGAATCAATGTTGCTCCTTACACATCAACTGATGTCGTTCGAGGTACTCCGTAAGTCGTGAAACCATTAGTCTTTCCAGCATCTTCTCAACAAACGATGTGAGGCTCATGGGGCGGTAGTTTCTTACAACAGCTTTCGTTCCGCCCTTGTAAAAGCCATGTAAGTGGTGGGGAGAGCTGAACCGCCAGTTTCGGGCCTGGGAACTGACACGTCTTGATCGATTCGAACACTCTTGTTACCACCGCTTCTGAAAGCTCTTCGAAGGTGAACATTGAAGAGATTCTGGCTGCTGTTGGTGGCGAGCAAGCATCGGCCGTGTACAGTAAGCGGTACTGAGTGGCCAGTGCTTCCTCTTTGACCCTCATCGATGTCAACCGTTTCGACTCCATCGATCAACCCTGGGATGCCACATCTAGCCCTCGTGCGCCGCTTCAGGTAGGCAAATGGGTGTTTAGGAGCCTTCACTGAGTCTTCAATCAGCTTCTCCCCGAAGGACCTACACTTGGCTAATTTGTATCCGTGCCCTGGTTCCCAATTATCCGATAGAGGTCATAACCTGCCCCGCCAATGAACAGCCAACACAATGTGGTCACTGTACCCTAACGGAGGATCGGATCCACATCGGAACACCTCAGCGATATCACCAGGTCTAGAATCTATCCCCGTCTGTCTTGCTGACGCATCGGCGACTGCACATGTTGAAACGAGGATAACTCCCGTAAGGTAATCAACGATCCCCATGAGTAACTATCTGCTCTAGACCTGGTCAGGCTTGCAACCCAGTCCAAGTTGGGTGCGTTGAAATTCCCGAGAACGAGGCATCGACTGTCACCTGCCCATCTATGCAGGGAGACCAGGAGTTCAAGGATGGCTCCCGCTGGGGTCCGATATAATAACCCTATGTTCACATATCCACCTGATGTTAGCTTGACGCCAAACCACACCAAAACCTTGCTGGTCTGCATAGGTTTCCAGTTATACCGCAAGGACACCGGATCGGACAAACAGTGCACATCTCCCAGACTTTCTGTCGCCTGCAAACAGGATGTATCCATGGAGAGCGACTTCCGAGTTCATAACGTTAGCGTTCAACCAGATTTCAGCGAGCACCACTACAATTAGACTGTGACTCTGTACCCAGGTTCCAATTCATCCCTCTTGCTCAAAAGGCCCCCGATATTAGTCAACATTATACCGGGTACTCTTCGGGCCACACCAGTTCTTCTTTATGACCCCAACGGCACTACGCCGGAGTCGTTAAGGCGGATGTGATCAACAGGAGGTCTCCAACGAAAGTAGAGGCCCCGCTTCTGCACTCGAAAACCCCTAATCACTAGATTCGGTTTTCCGTTTGAACGGCGCTCGTGTAGCTCAGAGAGCACCTTTTTTAATTGATCCCTCTTTGCAGGGTCTAGGTTGTGGATAATTCGTACCCGTTCGCCTCTCAGCCTGGGTCCGTTGAAACACTGAAGCTGTCTCGCTTTCAGACCCCAGAAACACCTTGAGAGGCTGTGTAGAACTAGTTGAATTAGTTGCAAGATTGCCAAGGCGGAACGCTGATTTTACACAGACTTTTTGTGTTCAGGCTTTCTCTCACGGAATGAACAGCCGTCCCAGAATTTTGAGCAAAAAGTTGACGTCGTGAATGTGCCTGGTCTGAGATCCGGATTCCGGCAGGTTGGCAACGATGAGGGATTGTTTGCGCGACGGTGGGGGTATTGCGGGCCCGGAGTGCTTTCCACTCAACATCATCACCGACTCCGTTCGTATCGCTTTCTGTCGAATATTCTGCGGCATACCGCATCTAGTTTTGGAACTTGTAGTGGCTCCCTCTTGCGTTACCTGGACCACTAAGGGAAGTGGAGCCGTGTCAATAGTCTTGGTTTTGCCACAAGGAAATGTAGGAGCTTCTGTAGATTTTTTCGCCGCCGGCCATTTGTATTAAAAGGAGAGAATGTTACCGCCGTTGTTGAAGGGGGGACTCGAGTTGTTGATGAATCACTTTCACATTCACCACCGACAGAGATTTGTTGGCCTCCGGTGTAGAGGCGTACAGACGTGGATTCACTGAACACTTGGGACAATTTTCACAAATTTGGACTTGCACAAGTCCAGAAACTTGTACTGCTCCTGTTGTTGGCACAGCCAATGTGTATCAAGCCATTACAGTCGTCACATTGAACACCTTTAGTACGAGGACCAATGATACGTTGGCAGATGAGAGACATTTTATTGTAGATGTGAACACATATTGTTAGATATTTCACCAGATATAATCCGTATTTGCCCAAACCTAGCTAAATCAGTGACCTCTCTACGACCGTTTGGTAGGAAACTCCTTCAGTGTATTAAATTCTATTCAATTTATAATTTCGTGAAGGAGCCAAAGAAGTTTCGAGCCAATCAGTTTTCGTCGGTTTGGGACTTGGTGTGAGTTAAGGAGGAACTGATGGTGAAACGATTTCCACTACAACCTCTGTAGGGCGCAGTGATCATGCTGTGTTGATTTTTGACTACATTTGCTATGCATTCGTACCGCACATTTCTACGGTTAACTACTGTATGTTTGTTGACTACACCAAGATTTTGGCGAGAAACTTTCAATAGAAATTTCTCAACGAACGGTGTGATCCGTTGGCATCCTGGCAAGAACTTACGAACCATCTCATGGAAATGGTGAAGGGTGTGACCAAAACCAAACGCATCACCTACTCGACTGGTCAAAAGTCAGTGACTCAAAGTCGAACAAAGAAGTGGTTTTCGCTGTGGAATAAGTCATGGATAGCTTATAAAAGACTTCCCTACTGTCTGCTTCAAAGCCACTGCACCAAAATGGCGCGAGAAGACAAGTTATTGTACCAATAAATGCTGATGCGCAAGTTTATATTAAATCCCAAGCTGCTGTACAAACATAAATGCCTCCAGAGTAGTCAAGTCTGGCGTTCCAACGCTAAAATTCGCAGAACGGTTATCAGTCACAACAAAGGAAACAGCTGAGATGTTGAAACGTCAGTATGCTCAATTGTTCACTGCATCTGCGAACACCGGACTACGACTGTCTCTGTAACTTTAGGACATACCGTACTCGACGCGCACCACGACTGATTTTTACCCAGAAATCATAGCATTGAAACTGCAGTGTTTGAATTCATCTCCGGGGATAGATAATATCCATCTACAAATCCCTATCAACCTGGCAAGTAACATAGCTCAACCATCAAGTGAACTATTTCAAAAAATGTTCGAAAAAACTGTGCTCCCATACACATGGACAAAGGGATAATTTCTTCAAAATATAACGTTTGCCGTAGTGACACAGTTAGTTACTCTCCTCCCCGTATTATCCATTGTTGCAGACACTTAGGTCAGTCCATTGAACAAATACGTGTTATCTGCTCAACATGGGTTTCGTCGCAGGCGATCGTGTACCACTAACCTGCTTCTGGTTCGAGAAGAGAGGGCGGAAGTACCTGATCACGGCGATGCAGTGGACGTAGTGTACCTCGACTTCTCCAAAGCATTCTACCGACTGAACCACAAAATACCGCTTAGGAAACTACACAATTATGGAATTCGGGGATTTGTACCGGGTTGAACAGAAGAATTTCTTAGAAAGTTCGGGGTTCGGGGTCATTTTCTGATCCTATCAGCGTAGACCGAGGATTTTCGTGCTTGGCTCTCAAATTTGTATGGGTTTCATGAACGATTTAACGGATATTCTGGGGCCATAAATGCTAATGTTTGCAGATGATACAAAAATAATGAAAAAAGAGACAAAACCCGAGGACTTGCAGGCACTTCAGAGAACACTTGATATTGCTTACCAGTCAGTCGAAAATGATATTGAATTTAATGCATCAAAGTGCACGGTCGTATCCCTCCGCCACAAAACTCGGTTTCCGTACTTCTTGGGAGATCAACAACTTCCGTATGTCTCGAATAAGAAGGATCTTGGTGTCTTGGTTCAAGACGACTAAAATTGTTCTCTAAACTGCTACATGGCGTCGTCCACCGCTCCAAGACATGTTTGTTTCCTGAAGCGAAGTCGGACAAATTTGAACATACGCTGCTCCCACGGTTACTATCAGCCCACATTTGACCCTACATAGAGCACGCGATTGAAGCGTGGAATTCATGGCTGCAAGACGATCGTAAGATTCGGGAACATACGGAATGGCCACTAGAATGTTCAAGGGACTGTATTCCAAAATTTATTTGGAAAGATTGGAATCATCGGGCCTGTACTACAGACAGTATCGCCGAATCCAAGGGGACTTGATTTTGGTGAATAAAATCGTGCAGAACACTGATCATACATATCGTTCACTGTTCGCCCAACACTCACCTCAAGGGGCCCTCATTAAAATTAGTGTTCCACATTCGTAGCAGTGTACGATCAAAGATAATTTGTGACAGTCCTCATTTTTCCACGAACCGTAAATCGATTCATTTGTGTTAAACCCTATGAGATAAGAAAGGCAACCGCTAGTAAGCATTTCCTGTAATAAAACTTTAACTTTGACAAAGTATTGAATATCGGTTCTCGTAGATTGGGTGAACTGAATACCATTTCGCCTGTTCGCCGAGCTTGGCAATTTGTTTGCAAACTTTTCATCGCCAGTCGAGATGACATCGTTAATGCTTGTGAATTGGCAGTGTTCTTGTACCCGTTCGTTTGTGTTCTTCTCCGCCGACCATTTTTGTCTATTTTGTTAGTATTAGTTCATTGTTCTTTTTGTGGAGTATGGTATTTCAACAGGCAGACCGTACACCATTTGTGTCACTGACTTCTATCATGAGCCACATCTCTCAGCGCCTCCAATTAACGACAATCTTCATCCCTTTGGCCCCAACCTGGAAGGCGGGCTGCACCAACCGAAGCCAAAGCAGAAGCCAGCCTCCACATACCTCCATGTCGTGGTCTGAACGCCGCGTCGCTTCTGTCAGCCTTGTGTAGAGAGCACGAAAAGGTGCCCGATTGGCAGTCATACGCAATACGTGACCAAGCCATCAGAGAACGGCTATCCGCACCCAACGCACGACGACGAACCTCGTCATTGCTCACTTGATTTTTCCACCAGACATAGACAATACTTCGGAGACATCGGTGGTCAAATACAAAAAAATCGATTAGAATCCTCAAAGCCGAGGGGCCAGGTCTCGCAACCGTAAAGTAGAATACTACTAACCGTGGTAGTGCACCCCTTCCTTAAGGGACGAACGGATGTCAGGGTGCCACCGCAGATATCGTAGGCCGCGAAAACTGCTCTAGCTTTCGTTATTCATGATATGATCTCCATAATACCACCCGAGATACTTAAAGCTATCAACCACTTCCAGCTGGTCACCACAAAGGGTGGGTGCAGACACAAGCTCCTGTCAGTTTTGAACTAGCACTTTGCATTTGGAAGGTACAAAGCATATCATACTCAGATACTTATATCGCCAGGCCGTTCAAAACCTGTTGGATTTTCTGTGTGTTGTCACCCAGTAAGGCAATGTCGTCAGCATATTAATAAGTCAAGGACTCTGTCCCTTTGGAGGAGTTCGACTCCGCCGTTTGCTACACCGAACAAAAAATTCTGTAGAACAATTATGACAAACTTAAAAAGAAACGCGGACATAGGGCTTGCCTTGTTGAGCTCCAATGAATACTGCAAACTGTGGCTAAAACTGGTCATAGGCCGTAACTCAGTAGGGATCGCGCACACTTCTCTGGTACTCCATTCCTCAACAACCTGCTCCATAGTGCGCTCCTATTGACAGTCGAAGGCCACGCAGATATTTAAGAATCCAACGGCTGTTGGTCTGTGGTAGGCATGATGGTGATATCGCGTTTGTCGGAGGATGAAGATCTGATCGATGTATCCACGACCAGCGCGAAACCCAGCCTGCTCCTAGCGGATCAGCTCTTCACATGTCTTGTACAGTCGGTGGAGAATGATGGACGCCAACATCTGTTATGCTATCGGGATCAGGCTTATACCCCTATGGTTGGCGCAGTCATTGCGCGGCCTTTTTTCAAGATAGGGACGATAATCGATTTCCCCAAGAGGAGGGGACCTGCTCAGAGCAGAGCCACTGATTCTTTAACAAATTTTATTCTACTATGTTTAAATAGAGCTGGGGAATTCCGCCAGAGCCCGGCACTTTGTGAAGCCGCAAGGCTTGGGTCTCCTTATTAAATTCCGCCTTAGAAGGTGGGTCTGATGAAACAAACCATGGAAAGTNGAGCCGGAATAGCTGCTTGCGAATCTAGTTCAGAAAGGAACAACAGCTTCAGAAACGAGGGACACAGATTTAAAAGGAACGGTGAGTTCGAAACGCTGGCAGTTACTCGCCTCTAGAAAAAAAAAACCACTCTCCCAGGCACACATTCATCGAATGAACATTAAACCGAATTACCGCAACGTCGATCGAAATGCGGAAAGAAAGTTGATTATCAACCGGTGACCATATCGCGTCAGTTGAGCTTGAGACATCGCTAGTCACTCATTCATACCTCGGTATATAAGTGTACATCCAAAAGAATACAAATGCGATACGAAGCAGTAACACAACCCAGCCAACCGCATGCCATCCCGCTTGACCGATCAATCAAAACTTACATACAATTCGCGGATCAGCAGTGGGATCCTGGGCACTCGGTGCGTAGAAAAACGGACCTGAATGTACCTTCAGTTCGGTAACTGTGGCCACAGAGATCTCACTCTCAGGAGGTCCACAGGAGTGTACCGAGTTTCGGTGAATTGGGACTGCAGAAGCCAAACCTTCTTTGGACAGCTCACAAGGAATGAGATAAGGGACGACAGGAAGTAGATGAATTGACCTATAAACATAAAACAGAATCAAGGGAATCACACAACACACTGAAAGATTGTAGAGGGCAATGATCTATTGCTCGTCAGTAACTAAGCGAGAATGTAAAGTTCTTTTCTGCGACAATTAGAATAAGGACCTTCAGCAGTGGGTGATTTGATGAACACTCAGAGATAGCGGAATGCGTCCCGGTAACCTGAAGGGAAATTATCCTTACATCACATTCAAACGTATGTTAGATGATGAAATAGGACCAGAAAAATAATAACTCGCTGAAAACACACCAGACGTCCAAACCATTAAAACAAGGATGTTGCAGTGATGTATGTTGATATACCTTGCAATCTTGTATGGTAAATTATGATTGATAGAATTTTTTCTATCCTAGAGATATAACTGTTGAGTTATGGTTGGACAAGTAAATAACCATGTGGTATTTTGGTTGGCAGTTCGTTTATTTGCAGTAGGTTCATATGTAGGATACGCAAGCGACACATCAAATCAGAATGCGAGCAAGATGGACAGTCAAGCTGCCAACGAAGAAATCAAGGCTGGCAGTTCAATACTGACATCTGATTAGTTGACATGGATCGATTCTGCAATAGAGCAAGTCCGCATGGCTTTCCTGCGTACGAGTTACCAGGCCGCATCGATCAACCAATCAAACAGGTCACAGGCATAAGCGATAAACTTGTCAGTTCATTGCACGCCATATTATCTTCCCATCCATGACAATGTAGGAATAGGCTTTTCATAAGAAACGATAAACAATCAAGAAATGGAAACAAGTTTATCACGCAATAAATTTGAAAAGAAAAGTCAATATAGCAACATTGCAAGATTTATGTCCTGGACGATTTCGCTGTATTTCAGTGTGGATGCGATTACACTTATATGGGTAGAACCGTAAGCCAATTAGGTTATGCAATTTGGGAGCACAATCCGAACTGGGTTCAACTCAAGTTTGCCATGTCCAGGTTCACTCAGCCGGTAACCGCCAAGGACCGTTCTTACAAAACACCAAACTCCTCGACTGTCAAGCATTTGTTGATGACGCAACACCGCGTTGATCACGGAAAAACATTTCGAGTGATTTATATTATTGACAATGCCAGAATGCACCAGATTGCCGAGACGAGTGCAATCAACCGATGGAAACCAATCTTGTCCAAAGAGAATTGCTTGTTCGTCATTTTGGCTTCGCTTTGGTGTCTTCTCCCATTACGTTTATAATTCATTCTTAAACTCTATATAAACAATGCATTTGTCGACAGTAGGCACCAGCAGGTGTTCAGGACATAAATGGGGCAATGATGCTGTACTGGCTTTTATTTACAAATCATCAAATCGCGAATACTGGTGCAGTTACAAAAATGTTTGATGGATCCGAACAGCAGAATGGTACATGTACCGGGGCGTCGATTTTTTCCTAATCTCATTAGTACAGTTCCGGAATGTTATCCGTTAGTTTGGTCAGATCTCTGTTGAGATGGACAAGGTTTGGATGGTCAACATGTTGGTAGTGACGTATGAATCAATCGTGTATCCATCAACGCGTCAATTTCTAAATTCCTGGTGTTTGAACAGTCTCGATTTTCGTGGGATCTTCAAGTCTAGATTCACCCTTCTCCTTTTTCGACCGATAAACCCGCATAAATCGGCCTACTTTGAGCGCATTCACAGTACGATTATATGAAGCCTGATAATTGCATTGTTTTTTTCTAATCCCTCTGGTTTGTCGGTCTCTTTTGGCGAAGCTATCGCATTTAACCGTGTGCGGATTCGTTCACTGAGAACCAATTTTGGAGTCACGGGGTGAGGAACCGTTAGATGTACAGCAACCAAAACCAGTGCACGAAAGTATATGGTTAATGGTTGTAAAAACTGAACTGAGATGTGCCATGAGCAGTGCATCTACCACTGAGATTCTTTCCTTTTGCAAGATTGTGTTAGATCCAAATGCGCCACCAGCCCATTCGCTGATGGGTTGTAAAGAAACATCCCTAGATATCTTATATTGTTCATGTGGAGAAAGGTTCAGTTTTAAACTGTGGACCATAGTCTGCCACTAAATTGTGCAGAAAGAATTTTTGAGTCACGATCAGTTGACAAGAAATTGAGAATGCCTGTGAACCGTTAGGGGTACATAATCGAAGTTCAATAACTTAATCCATTGAAAGTAATCGCGGTAACTCGAAGTCAACCGCACTTACATACACGAACCAATTAAACATCACACTCATCACAGTCTCCTCCGGGATCAAATAAAATGCACTCACGTACTGGACTAATGGGAGTCGATAGACAGGGACCTCGACCAGATCGACCAACTGTCGGAGCTGTGTAGACTGAGAGGGTTGAATGGTGGCCTCTCGTTCAATTGTGGCTGGATTCGGCTGAGTGCTTGTCAAAAGCCCAGTCTGTCGGGCCCATTGACGACGATCCGCATTGCCCGAGGCGAACGCAGCGAAGCAAGACATTGAGGAAGCGATAGTGGGCTGATCCGGGCAACGCATGACTGCCAATCGGCACAGATCTTCCATACACATGACGCATCTGGCTTCATCCAGTTTGTTTGGCCAAGCATCCAACAGAGAAAATATGAATCTATTTCCACCAGGGGGAAATGTGGAAGGAAATATGAATATATAAACCCACTGCTGGATTAAATCTGCAACGAGAGTATACATTGCTTTAAAAGGTGTCAGATATTATTAAAAACTGTAAAACAGCAATCCGAAGGTCAAATTTGGGTACCAAGAATAGTGCTAAACGTGCCTGTCTTGTTATTCATTTAGGGAGCTTCAAAATGCAAAACGTTTTATGGTAAATTGACTATCTGCAGTCATTTCGACTCGCCTTTGCTAAACAGTAAAGTGTACGCATACACAGATAGTGAAATATCGAATAAGAGACAAGGTATCACACACCATTAGATACTTACCATTGACCCAATGATAACAATTTACATCATGCCATGTGGTTCGAACTAGGAGTAAACATCAGTTTAATGACAACGCTAAAACGTGAACAAAATAAAGAACTAGCCTCATAAATTTTCAATATATAATAAGTGCAGCACCTGAATTAGGAGGACTTCTGAGATACCATAACCCATAAAACCCAAAAGCGTCCCCATGGTAACGCAATCCGCATTCAGAGGTGAATCAGACCCGTGNCCGTGGATAGCGATGTCGTCACGGGTGGATCCTTTCGGTTTCAACAGACCCATCACAGAACAAGATAATCAATAAACACAAGGGTATCCCACTTTTCGAAGAGTGATTACATACATACCCAACGAATTGTAATGCTTTATCCCAGGACAAATGTAATATATCCTCGAATTGCACGTCAATCTTGAACTGATCGATAATGCGGCCAAGAACAGCGGCTTGCAACCCAGCCCATCCGGTTGGCAAGTAGCGCACATTGTCAGACAGCATGAGCGCTTGGTCATTTTGGTGGATACGTTTGCTTTGGCGGAACTGGCTTGCACCGCGGTTTGTAGCACTGGAGTTGTTGGTAGGTTTGGCCGCACGACTGAATCGAGAAGCATTCGATCCCCCAGCAGAAATACCCCGATACCAGGCCATGATCTGCTGTTGCATCATCGGATAGACTGCAGCCGGTTGCGCGGGACGTCGCAACGCACCACCGCTTTGTGGCATAACCAACAATGGATGGGGGCTGTTTGGACTGACTTGTGATCCAATGCCCGAGTCAGTATGGATCAAGCTACCTGGACTGTCGACCGAACCCCCTGTATCCACGAAAGCAGGAAAAATACGCAACCGAAGACTTTGGAACAAGCAACCAAAATTCGAATCATTCACTGATTTCAGATTTTGGTCCAAAGCATGCCAGGCTACAAATCCGGCCCGACGTTTGTACCCCATTGACTGATACAAAGCGACTAGAGTTTTAAGGCGCTTCGGTTTGAGTGCGTTCTGTGGGAATGATAGTAAAATGAAACAGTATCGATGAGTACAAGACAACTTTGTACAAAATAAGCGCACATTAGCGGAGGTGGCCAGGCGTTGAAGGTCACAACTGATCGTCAAGAAGGACATGTGCTCATATCGAGTTAATACCGTCTAACATTTTCGACTTTGTGTGCTAGTCTATCTGTAAGCCACCTCTTCCTGAGAGTTGTACATTTGTGTATTAAATAAAAGACAGTAAAAAAAGGTCATGTTGAAAATTACAGACACCCATAATATAAGTCAGAGTATGCACAAGCATTTCTTCAACCAAACTCAATAGCATCCAAAATGCATACGAAAGTACTCCTGATCAAAGAATGTGCCCAATTATGTAGTACTTGCAAACCTGAAGTAAATTTTTTCGTAGAGTGAAATGAACGGCGTCTCCTATCTGTCCGTGGTTTACAAGCTAAGCAACAAAAACTACATTTATCTGTCGCATCAAACTCATCCATGAGAGAGTAACTGAACCGGTTTTAATATCACTCGTGGATTCTAAGTTCACTTTCAAAAAGAGAACGATGAGTTATTCACCTGCTGCCGTCAGGTTTCAAATTGTTTTTTTAAGTTACTGGAACTTCCCATGCATCATCACCCAACAGTAAATCACCGTCACTAGCTATCATGTCTTAGTTGTGATCAATTCTCTCCTTTTTTCACACGAAGAACAGTGCAATATGAGTAGTTACACCGAACTCACAAAAACCTCCTTTGGTCCATGAACAACTGAAACCAAAACTAAGGAACAGCCAGGGGTTGTCAAAATCAACGAAAATCATTCAGGATGCTGAGAAAAGACGATAATTTGGATCATGGGGACTGGGAAGGTTAGTGAGAAAAATAGTTTACATAAAAATTTATTACAACAGAACACAAGACAGTAGTTGACGGTTGCTAGTATACCGGTGAGGTAAGAGAAAGTTTTGGACAGCTTTTAGTTTCCCCATTCCAATTGCATCAGGATAGGGTGATACAGCAAACCGCCGCTATGAGAGTGGTTCATGTGCAACTCACCTCATCACTTTCATCCTGCAGGGCTGCGGAGAACAAATAGTCCAATAATTCGCAGGCCTTGGATTTTTGCTGGCAAAAGGGAAACAACAAAAACATCATGTAGTCATTTTAGATGGCGAATGTTTGGATTAGCCCACTCAGTTTCTCACAGGCACTAGGCACTGTTGATGATGTTGGTTGTGGGTATCACTCTTTGGGAGATAATTAATTCCCCACTGTTGGTATGCATTTAAATGCGATGGAAATGTTTGTGATAACCAATAAAGAGCACTGGACGGCTGTTTCGTTCTGTTTGAGACTCTTTGTGACCCCGTCCGGGCTCGAACCAGGATTCTTTGGAGTGGAACTTCAAACTTTATTATGCGATTGTGAATACTTTTAGGTAGTTTGATTATCCCTTTTAATCTTCTCTCACTTAATTATTGTCAGAAACCAGTGATTTTTTACATGATTCTCACCGTCTCAAGTTCCTCTTAAAATGCTCAGGCAAAACCTACAATCACACCACCTGTCACGGTGTTCTTATTCATAGCTCTCTCGAGACGGGTGTCTTTGTTAAGGTGAGAAAACGAAAAGGTAATCTAAGTGGCTATAATCGGATTGAGAAAGGTTAACTAAAGCGAGGTTGATGAATCTCGATTATAAACCGCCCGAGAGGTGTGTATGGACTAAACAGCGAGGTCAACAGCTCTACTGGGCAGCACAGCATAGCGATTACCTGGAATCTGAGTGCCGCTTCTGAACAATGTNAAACCGGACCGAGACACCATCCCACAACCCGGTTGGATCAGACCATCCATTTGGATAAAGGACGTGAGCTTGCTTAAGTTGATCTCTTAATATATCTTTGGAGGACGAGTGGTACAGCAAGTCACAGAGCTACCGCCATGTCAACATACAATTTCCTTAAGTTCGTTACCATTACATACAGTGTTGAAATCCTGCTTGTTTCTGAAAGGTTTAAATACAAGCATTCAAACTATAACTTCCTTTTGTTTTAACTTCAAGATTATGTAACCATAATAGAACGAAACACGATTCGGCAACTCACATTTTCCGAAATCAGAAAACGCGCGATTTTATACGAGGTTTCTTCCAGCATATACCGATCGACTTGAGACTGAATGAGCACCAGGTTGTGAGTCGTATAGGGATGAGAATGGGAATGTAAATGGCTAGGGTAAAACAAATTCCAAGGTACAGAAAAAAAACAAAGAACTTGAACGATCGAATAATGAATCAGAATGCCCAATCGGTACACCACACTGTATTGTGAAATAAGCCGTCGTTGTAAATGCCACCTCGGCGCACGAGGAGATCACAGATTTCAAAGTGGGATAAACGTGAACATAAAAGACAGATCAACAATAACAAGACTAGACATCTGGATGACCAAGACATTAGGGTGTGGAGATACACTCAAGATTCAGTTCAGAAACGTTTCCCTTCGGTCCGTGTTCCAGTGGAACATTATTAACGGCCTGCAATTTCTTGACCGAAATGGCGGGAGGATTCGCGGTAGTGATTGTCCCTAGTCACAGAATGATGATCAGTTGAGGGCTTCCAGACACAAAACTCCTATAGTCGGATTGGAAATAAACAACTTGAAATGTAACCCCACTGTCAATGGGAGACTGTCTGGGAGTTGTCTTCTTTTAGGAATAAGCATATTCTTCATGCACAGTCAACATAATCAAACAGCTTTGGAAGCATTGTTTTGCTTTTGTTAGAAACCATTAGTAATTCATATTAGTGAGTGACTCTTGACACAGTTTAAACAGCTGCATAACATTTGAATATCATTTTACTAATATATTTATGATACTGAATTATAAATCTGTCGTCTGAAACGCGTGCATTGAAGACGTATTTTTGAAATTCTCGCTTACACGTGCGTTGACTTTGGGTAGCACTGTGTGATGAACTCAAAATACACTTGATATCTGAATAATTTTCGAAACGTGAAATATTACTGACCTTTCGATATAATTCCAGGGCCTCCATAGCCATATTCCGATAATCAACGGCGCTGTACTGAGGTAGTGGTTTCTGTTTTTGAGAGGCCAAATCTAAACCTGAAGGGCCAATGTAAACGAATTAAATGAACAGCCGACAACTCGAAAATCCGAAGTGAAATCGGTTAAACGATGTGATCACTGTTAAACAAAAATTTAAACTGTGTGATTCTCAAGGAAAAAGTTTAGAGTTATTTGTGAAAATCCACAACAACTAAGTAAGACAAAGATTGGTATATTAACCTATTTTTATGAAATTTCAAGTATGAACAAACCTTGCGTCATAAAAGTGATAAAGACCATGACATGAGTTGTCCGGAGATCGAGTACAAATCCCGTAATCTTAGCAAATGTTTTTCTTTCTCATTTGCACATTTATGTTTAAAAAGTCACCCACAAATCCAGAACTCACTGCATCTTATTTGAGCACAATTATATGCTGAACCAATTATTCACTGTTGTATTATTGTTGCTCACTGTTTGGTTTTGTGTGGTTATGGGGCTGTTGGTAGGTCCGGGTCAAGATTGAGAAAGCAATTGTTCGACTTAAAAATACCCCAGTTGAAACCTCACAGTAAAGTATAACTATTATATGTAAATTCATTCAATTTAAATAATTCTTATACAGTATGTTGAGATTTCTTACTTGTTCGCAGTGGAACCCAACTGAAAGGCCATCCGTCACGAAGTCAATCAACATCGAGTACACCCAACAACAGTGAGGAATGAGGACTATATTAAATATTGCTGATGTATAGCAACCAACTCCGGACCAGTCAGGTTGGCGAGTCAGGAAACAAATTCTCATGCCCCGGAGTTCGGTGGAAATGTACTGTTATTGGTTCTCAATTAAGATGAAATAGCTCCCAAAGCTCTCCAGCCATGAGAGAAAATTTGAATCAATGGACTATGAAATACTGCGTTTAATTTATCCAATTAGTTCGGACAAAGAGAATACAAAGAATGTCAGATGTTACCGTAAGATTTATTTCCCCAACAGTCGCAACAACGCAGAACAAGTGTGAGTCAAATGCGAATTATCATTCCAGCCTTGTAGGTTCGTCGGTGAATCAGTCCGTAACACGCACAGAAGTCCTGACCCAGCGGGAGGTGTCTCCTTTCATTGCTGTCGGATCAACTGAACTGACTAACACTGAAGACGACGCCAGAACAAACATGAATTGGCAATTTGGTTGAGCCATGGTATGAACCAGATGGCACAGCGGTAAAGCACACGCCTTCTATGCGATGGGTCCGGAGTTCAAATCCCGGACGGGACGGTGGATATGCACTACTGATGAGCTCTAATCAGAGCGAGACTCGAGTCTAGTGCTTCCGAGTGTATGGTTAAATCGATGAACTGGGGATTGTGCGTGAAGCTGAGGTCTGAAGGATATTCAGTTCAAATCAATATTTTTTTAGGAAAACAAAAGAACTAGTGAGTTGAATGACAGACTCATGGAAGAAAAGTCAGTTCCACAATAAGTCCCACGGTAATTGGATTGATGTCGTTCTACACTTTCATACGCAAAATATGACGCGACTACACCGCGATTGCTTCATTGAATGCTAGAGGCCTGGAATTCAGGTTAGGTAACAACGACTTGTGCTAAGAAAATGGGTCAACCATGTGCCCGGTTGAAATTAGACACCTTGCAGTTGATGACCTCAGATTACGTGAACCCAGCCGACGTTTGGAGTGGTATTGTGTCATGGATTATACTAACCATTTGGGGATTTGTTCGGATATCTGCTGTGATAGGAACCGGTTCATTTCACCAATGTGTCACCGGAAATGCAGGTGAACTGATGGGCAAAACATGACATGAAATTGGTGGCTTGTTGTAATTGCGGACGAATAATGTTATGCATCACTGCACGAGCCAATAATCAGAACGTTTGAGATTACAAGTAACAACCAGATATGATCGAATTGGATCACACATTTCCCTGGCCGGGTTCTTTCTCAGGTCAATAAATTCTGAAGAAAAACATGGAGCCCATGTGAAATACATGAGCTTGTAGGGGCGTAAAGTTCGATTTTATGATACGCGCTGTCATCTATCAAAGTTAGTTCACAAAATTATTGTTTTCCGAATTTACCCGCTAAAATAAAAAACGAGAACAACCGATAACAGAAACTTGAGGATGTTCTGGGATAGCTAGAAAAATATCACCGCCTCTTGGAATTTCTACGCCAATGATTCACAAACCAACAACAGAAACAAGTTCAAACGTGGACGCAGCTTACCCGATGCGTCAATTGAACGTGGCTGACTACGTTCACCGGGAGTATAGCGGAGATGCATAGGACGCAAAGGACGGCGCGAACGAGGAAAAAGGTCGGCGAACTGTGTTCGAAGCAATTTTCGGGCCACTGCAACAGCACACAAACCCTCCAGGGCACCTATATTTTGTGCGCAAGTGGGAACAGACGATGGAAGATCACAATAGGTGAGGAAGTGGTTCATGTTGAGTAAACTTCAACATAAAAGATTAAGCCCAATGAAAAGAAGTCCCAAAAGGTATCAGAATGGTTTATCAAACCGTTCAAAGTGAGAAGAAAACAACCGGTCAATAGAATGACCTGCCTGGCGATCGATAAAGATTATCATCAAATGGTACAACAATAAAAAAATCAAATACGTCATTCGTGTAACTGATGCCGAACTGAAACGTCATTCGGATTGTTTAACAACTGAAATACATCACACTTCTCGGCCAGGTACATAGATTATTTCTTCAGAATGAATAAAAACTAATGCACAGATTGGATATAGAAAGCACGCAGTGTTTCAGAGAAATTGCATCTGTAAGCCAATACGGACAAANTGTCTTAGAGATTATTCGAATCCACGTACAGCATTGGTTACCACACGCAGAGTTCCAAAAACATAGGTAAACCATTGAGTTTGACAACTAGATAAGTTATCCTGGATCGCTGGAGCGAATTTAGTAGTGATTACCCGCCTAAAAGTTATTCGATACCTGTGACTCCATGTCCCATCAAACATAAAAGATGAAAGATTATGAAACACAACACATGAGGTTGAAGCTTCTCAGGAATTATTTTGCATACAACCAACTAGCAAAAACAAGAATGCATATGACTAACATTGAGTGGCGTAGTGCGACATATTAAGAGGTTAAATAACATGCTATAACATCTAAGCGCAACAAAAGATGGAAATTGAGCGGAAGGAACAGTAAGTATGAAAATCGTCATCAGCACACGATATGATATGCGAAATGAAACCTTCATACAAAATTCGTATTCTTTAACGACCGTATTGGCTCTGTCTAACAACCAAGGATATTAGACAGAAGTCCTGGTGCAGCGAGTGTGCGTAATTTTATCGCAAAACATTAAGTTTACGAGATCCGCATCAAACTCCACAGGACTTCATCGGACAGATGTTGAACCGAACCATGATCCAACATTCAATCTTAACAGAACGGAATGAGATGCGGTTGCAAGCATTACCTACCGTGCATGAGGAAATTAATAGTGAACCCACAACTTGGACAAAGTCTGCATGGCAAAACAAGGCAATCGAGACAGGGTCACGCTGTACTACAGCGGGCCGATTGCTTCATGATCACAGTGGGTCATCAGGAATAACTGTATTGTGTCCGTATTTTGCCCCAATAGTAGTCAGATCAGATAGGCTCAAACTTGACAGCAGAACGCAAGCGCATCGTCAAAGGGTAGCATTTTATGGGTGTCGATAGAAAGGACGGGAATATATGACTTGCGAATATACGGATGGAGTGAGCACATTACCACAAACATGGTTTATTGAACTGAGGATGTACAAAGGTTTCAAATTGACTGCTGCTTCATAATAAGGTAAACTAATGGATAGCAATTGAAACAACCGCATGGCTCGTTCAATAATCATTCAGTCTAAATGCAGACCACTTATATTTACGTCTTAAAAGAAACCGTGGCTTTTGTTCAAACGCTAACATATTGTTTCATGTTAGCCGTAAAAAAGAACGAATAAGTAGCGTTTCGGGTGATGTATTGATAACGGTGATTGGTTTTTGTCGAACAGACAAATTGACACCTATTAATTTTCTGGAAGTTCCGATAGAACAGAATATAATGGGTGGGAAATATCGATATAATCTTTTATTTCAGTCAGAGTAAATATACCTGTTATTGAAAAAACAAGAACGAACGACTGAAAAAAGACGTGTTCCTACTCAAGTGATTAACTGAAGCAGAATGTTGAAGACGCGTTAATCTATGTGCACCACTGCTAAGGACACCGATGGTATCCTCTCATATATATATATATATATATATATATATATAATCCAAAAAACCTTATCACTACTAACATAATATCTCTCCAGACTAGATGCAAACTTGTGAAATATATGAAGGGTTGGTTGAATTACCACAATAAACACTCGATCTTTTGTGGACTACCAGTGTTAACACAGAAGCCAAAGATGAGTTAATGACAGACGAAGGCATTGTATATAGAATGATACCTGAACAAGAATTGGAGAGTTTTGATCAGGTCGACATTGTCTCGGTTTTTATTTCCACTCCTAAAACATAGGCTTGCTTCTACGGTCTGTTATTCTGCTCCGTGCTAGACATTGGAGCAGCCAATCGAGTTATTTGCGTTCATAATCGCACGTGTTCCATCAGATTTAACAGTTTTTGACGAGGCCTAAAAGGGGAAACATATTACCGATCGATCACGCAGCTGCTATCGACTATTGAAACGTATTTAAATCACTACATTGTAGTAATGAATCCATGAAGCGCTTCGGAGAAACTCGCAAACATGTTTAGGATGAGCCGATTGCCTTTACTAATCAGGAAATGCAAAAATAGTCATATTATTCATTTTAGCTAACTATTCACAAAGAGTTATTAAAGAAGCTATCGACGGTACACACTACTTCGGATGCCAGTGACAAGAAATTCACCAACTTGAGTTCACCACCATAGTTAGTCGATGTTTACCAGCGGGAGATCAAAAACATCCTACCAAGGGTCGATACTTGGCTTTACAAACAGTGACGTTTTCACTGTTGTTTCCAGAATAAAGCACTGGAATAAAAACTAAAAGAGAGACCATTTTATCAATCCTCTTGCAGATTCTAAGAAGCGAATACCAAGACTTTCGAATCTTAATTGAAAATATCCTTACTGTGAAGAATGTGGTATTGATGAGCTCTAATAAGAGCAAAAATCAAGTGTGGTGTTTCCTGAGCGTTTGGCTGAAGCGGTGAACTAAGGATTGTGCGTCTAGATGGAGTTTCAAGGAACGATAGATGGAATTGACTTCTGCACTGATTTTCTTTTCTTTTNCCCGCCATTATTGAAAACTGGCTTGTTATTCAAGGTATAAAAGTCACTCATACTGAGACAGTTACCGTAGGCCAATAAAACTAGAGAACAGTAAATGAATCCCGATTAGATATCATCTATGATTAATCAATTTACAATATGAATAAAAATTATCAACTTTTCTCTGCTTTCTAAGTGATTAACTAGTCATCATTTATATCCGTCGATCGAAATAACGCTACAATGTCTGAAAACGCTGCTTGCATTGTTCTTAATCCATTTTAGACAGCCTTATGGTGTTTGAATCCATCTGTTGTAGTTTTACCTTTCATTCAGTGGTGTAATCAAAGTTAAACAAATGGTGTAAACGGTTCACTTTATGCGTATACACACCGAGACAGAACGAAAGCTGAAGCATTTCACTCTTGTTTGAGTAAATTTCATTCATAGCGATGTTCCTCAGATTGATTCAGTACATTCATAGACTACTCTCTCGGTAAAAAAGCATCGGTTTGTGCCTTGTTTGAGGGGTACCCGGCAACAAATCTGGCCTAGAAATCCATGTGTTTCAAGAAAAAGCAAGAGGCATTGAACATCTGGTGCGTCGGCAACGCGTACTCTGTGTGTCTTTACCAGGAGCCACTCTTTCGGTACGAGGTCAGTAAATACCCTGAGCGTATTCCTACATCACTCAAGGGTTAATTTTGCGATTTGATAAAGAACGGCAGGTGGGTAACACGAAAAGTTGATGAAAAAGGAACATTTAAAGAAATACGGAACAAACTACCTCTTACACGCTAAGCCCAAACCCAAAAGTACGGCTTAATACCAGCTATTATATATAGGGGAAACGAAAAACATCAGCATGAAAGATGATAATATTGTGTTTGACATTTGTCGTGTATGTTGTGTATCATGTATTCCTATACTTGTGTAAATATGCCCTCTTATCTAGGATACTACTTCAGGAATCCATTCATCTAATTTTTGCTAATGACCAATACTTTGGGAATACCTTGAGTGAAATATTGTTCATGAATTTCCCCGCACAATGATTTTCAGAATCAAAATTAACAACTAACGACTAACTATCGTAGATTGTGCCCACATGGCTCGATGGATTCTTGTACATAGTGCTTGCTTATGAAAATTTTATTGAGCCTAACAATCGACACGCGTAAATCTTGGCCACTGCAAATCCAAGTGAAGTGGCTAGGCATTACTAACTTGGGCGGAGAAGACGCCCCATAGGGTTTCGCTGATTTATACATTGAGCAACTCGACTGAGGTCGCGCACACACATCTGCGCCTCAACGCGATAGTTAAACTATCCATCAATCTTGAAATTCCATCATCTTTCGACAGATTGATTGGCATTCAGCATCATCAAGTTCATGTAGCACGGAGAAATTATCACTTAGGAGCCAGTAATCGGTTGAGCGCACACACAGAAATTGAATGGTTCAAACTTAAAATTACACTTCAGTCCGACTTTAGCGTCGGAACTGATACTGGAAACACTCGTTATAACTACGGATAAATAACAGTAGGTTGAATGAGTTAGCATTAGGGCAAATTCGTTGACACGTGAGAGGGAGGAGGGTAGTTCTGTAATAGGATTCCTAGCAAGACGCGATTGCTGGCGTCAAATGGTGGATATTCTATTCAAAATGAACTTGGGCAAATAACCCAATGATCGTAGACCTTACCGGCGTGATAGAAGTCGAGTGCTTCACTTGAGTGAACATAACAGACCATGGAAGGTCACTGAAACCGTTTGTCAAACTTCCTGTGGATATTCAAGCATTCTGCGCATCAATTATGCTTTTATAAGTGCTTAGGTGTTTACTCAAGCCACCGGGAGCTGTTGCAGTGGCAAGCCGGTGAAGGGGAAAGACATTCGTGAGCATTAGTGATGAACTGAAAACCATTAATTGGCACAAGAAGAGATTCTCTGTGGAGATAACATTCCAATTAAGGTAAGGAGAAAGTTCAAATGATTGTGCACAAACACCTAACAAGGAACATAAAGGGAACGAAAATCTCAGTTGGTTCAACAACGTCAGCATTGATAGGAACGATATCTCGCTGCTTGAAATAACTATCTATCGATGACAGAAATATTTCGCTAAGGGAGAATAAACTGGTGATTTTCCTGCAGGCAATAATTGGTCGTTCAAATTTCAACTACCTCAGAATATTGACTTTTCAACGAGAGGATCTCATAAGCTTCAAGTAGAAAGCTAAAAAATGTTGACGCATTGTGCAAAGATTATAATCCCGAAAATACTTTTAGCTATGATGAGAAAGGTATTCAAACTAAAATAGCCTCAACAGGCAACCTAATTGTCATGAAAGATGGTCGATGCTAAGGGGGACAAGTTCATGCTATCAGCCACCAGAAAACGTATAGAAGTTCAAAAAAACATGTAGAGAGTAAACCAAGTACTGTCGGGAGTATGGAAAAGTGCACATCAAGTGAAAATATTTCCGAAATATAAAACAGAGAACATACGCTATTTGTACATAGAAGACAACGGGGTGGGAGACAAATGACGATCGATAAATTCCTTTTGGATAAAATAAATTGTCTCTATAAGTTTTGCTCGTGTTATGTTTCAAAGGTGATAGGTACCGAAAATCATAAATGCAATTTAAAAAATTATAATGCAAATAAATCAAGTCGTGTCAATATTTCGAAATAAAGATTATATACACATACATATGCATACATGGTTGACGCATACGTACATACATACATTTGAACTAAAGCGTAACTGTCAATTTGTTCATGATTCTTCTCCACGCTCAAGCCCGCGAAGTCTATTTCCTTCCAACGCTTTATGTAACTGAATCAGATTAACCGAGACAGTTGGCCTCACAACAGGCCATCGGTCG
>UZAN01042122.1:38202-49527 GCA_900618425.1 Echinostoma caproni
AGCGGCTCGTACTGTCTGCTTTACGGTTGTGAAACCCGATCTCTGCTTGCTGAGGCTGTAATCGAAATTTTATACTTGACCAAGGATACCTTCAAAACATAGCTTGTCTGATGGGGACATCGAGTAAGAAATGAAGCTCACTGGTGTACATTGGGTACAGATAGTCACAATCTGAAAGAGACCACTCGAATGCCACCTGCGATAGCAAGGTTCTGTATTGTGTGAATCTTCCCATTGTCTACCTCCCCGTGCTCCTTTTGCAAGTGCTGCAAGAAAAGTTTTGGCAGTCAGACCATGACCTAGGGCACGGGTATTAAGTAGTTAGATTCGGTTGATGCAAGGCACCTTCCCAGTTGAAACCCAAGAATGGGGGATTTTCGTTGGTTAGCGACTTGGAAAAACATGGCTCAGGATAGATGTCAGCGAATTACGTGCGGTCTGCAATTTGAAGTTCCGTACCCCATAAAAAAATAAAACAAAAACAATCAAAAAGTTTAAACATAAAACCAAAAGTACCACTTTGTCCAACTCTCTCATATGTTCCTGAATCCCACACTAAGTTATTATTATTACTGTTGCGTTATATATATGTATATATATATATATATATGAAGAGCTGTCTATTCAAAAGCCACTCGGTGTTACAAACAATGTTATTGTGACGAAAATATACTTCCTGGGTACAAGTATATGAATGCACTGGCAAAAGATTACCGGATATGCATGCCTGACGAGCGGCGAGAACCGCGAAACCGGTTGTGTGCTTCCAGGAAAATTTTGTCCAGTCATTCACATACTACTTCGTTTGGTTCGAACGATGGGCACAAAGCCTGCAGTCTGTGATCGATCGTTTTTGAAGGCCTTCACACAGACAGACAGTCGTGAATTTCCCCATTTCCATTGCGTTCGGCTGAAATCGTAATGTTTAAATCAGAGATTCGACATCTGAATATTTTTCACTTTTAATGGGTAATAAAGCCGTGCGGTATGACCTGAGATATCCGTTTGTGTAAATCCTACAGATACCTTAAGTTCAACCGCACTGCTTTATTACTCATTAAAAGTGAAAAGTATTCAGATGTCGAATCTCTGATTTAAACATTACGATTTCAGCCGAACGCAATGGAAATGGGGAAATTGACGACTGGCTGTCTGTGTGAAGGCCTTCAAAAACGATCGATCACAGACTGCAGGCTTTGTGCCCATCGTTCGAACCAAACGAATTTCTGTGCAATGTATATATTAGACTTTGGATTTAGCTGCGTTAACCTGATTAATTTTTCAATTATGACGAGCATAAACGAAGCCTTAACCGTGGCAAGAAAACAAAGTAACTGATTTGGTCTTTGCAATTTTCCGGGATTGAAATCGGTATGCTGAATCAGACTCTGAAAAAAATAGTGAAGCACAGATGAAGCAAATGAACAAGGTCACTAACACCTTTTATCGGATGCCTTTACAAAAAGCTAGAATAATAAAAACGGTAACAGAGTTGTTTGATTGCTAAAGTTTATAATATGAGTTCGACAAGGACGTCAAAATGCGAACGACTGACAAATATCAACAAAGATACCATTAACGCAGCACTGTTTGTCGACCAGTGCATGAATGTTTTCGTTCTTGCATTATACGACAATAATAATGTGTGCATGTTTTAAAATCAAGATTTTCGTTGCCAAAACTAGTGGATTAAAATTAGGGGGTTTGCAAGGGAAACGTTGCTGAGTTAACCGCACGGAATCCAAACGTTCGATTCACTTCCGATTGTCATATCACATCCAAATTCCATCCCTCAAGTGGTACGAGCACTTTATATCAAAATTTGCTGTCTATTTGGGACGAATACAAAAAACGCGTGCATGAATGCATGCACACTAGGCAAAATTTGCGAATGCGAAGATGAGATTTTCTCTTCGTTTCAGCCAAAGAAAATTGAAGTGGTTAAATGAGATACGTTCTTTCGATTCGACATTTCACCATTTGTTATTCTTGTAGTTATTTCTTTCAGACGCCATCGTGAATTCTCATTGATCACAGATCACAAGGAGCAAACATTTTGACGCTAAAAACATGAGCACATTTAATAGCAATGATTTACATTTGACATGTACTCTGAAAATCTATGGTGTTGAGTTTCTTATTTATGGGTCATTGTCCCATTGCAGTTTCAAACCAAAGCAGGTTGTACATTTGAAAAGATGTGTATTCAGCTGCCTAAACCACGCAGAAAGCAGGTTGACTAAAAATGAAAGACGCGTGTTGTTTATGTGACTTTCTCGGCATCAGACAGAAAACTTGATAGGATAGAAGGACACAATTAAGTGCATCAAGGTCTGTGTAAATGGGGATTTATGAAGGAGGTAGTTGAAAGAGGTGGTGGAGGAATTGGATAAACATAGTCGGAAACATGTGATACACAATCGTGATCGAGATGCTTCACATTTACTGGTAGCGTTTGGAACGAAAAGACTAATTTCAATTCCAACACTACAGCATTTGTCCACATAAGCTGAAGTCACATCTTATCTTTCCCCTATTTCCATTTACACTCTGAGCTCAAAATGCATGACTGCTCCAATTCAATACTAGAGTGATATGTGCGAAATTAGGAATCGAAAGATCAATTGAAGATTCTATAAATTTCAAAATAATGAGGGGAGATCAAACACAGGTCACCGGGAAGTTCGAAGAAAAAAGATTTGGAGAAATTGGGGAGAAAACCAAAGGGATCACAACGGCCCGAATGGGAGAGGTAGGAAAGCGAAGCAACCCGCGGGTCACCCAATATCGGGACGCGGTTCGCGTACTTACCGCATGTAGGGAACGGTCAAATGGCACTGAACTGACAGACTACTATCAGCAACTGATCCAAACCACCAAAAAGAATTATACCTTTCGTCGAAATTGAAGTGAAACATAGAGAGAAATGTTCGGCATGTAGACAGCGTAAATCCATGATCCATGAAAACGGAAAAAGTGCGCCGATATATAAGTAACCTAAGATGAAATGTATGACCTGTTTAGTGATATGAATGATTCATTTCCGACCCAGAATAATCGCTCAGCTGACCGAGGATGAGATCACAATGCCATCGATCGACAATTACGTTCCGTGCATCGCCCAAGCTGACAGCGTTCATTTAAACAGAGAAAATTATCTTGGGTGAAAATCGTGATGTAACCCCGTCGAGAGCTGAGTCTAATTCATCGGACATAGGCAATCTCCACGCATTCGATGTTGAATGGCCGAAAGATATACAGGCAACTACTTAGAGGTATGGGGAACCGCACCATTAGGTGTCCAACGTCCTTCAGGTCGAGTCTAAAACACTATGTATTGGTTTGAGTAGAGGCATTGTATGCTCTGTAAGGGAACGTTCAGCAATAGAGCTGATTCTCAGATCAGACTGCTTGAACACGTACGCACCTTGAGAGTGTGAAGAGTGGCACCCGCAATTGTTCAATTTATTTTGCCCCACCACCACTTCTATGAAAACGTAATCATAACAGATGCCTATGAATTGTACACATTTTGTACACAGGCTGGGCTTAGCAGTTAGTGATCAGTGAATATCGCACCCCGCAATTCTCTCTGAAATATCGACGACAACCACATATTCTTTGCGAACACACAAGATGATTTGTCATGGGAAGAAAACATTCGCACGGAACTCCGTATGTACGTGCAAACTAATGGCCTCCTAACTGATGTTTTTCCTGTTCAAACCAGCCTCTGTTTACTTAATTTTTTGTAAGAATAAAGAATTTAACTGCTACTCCGTTTTGGACGAACTCAATGGAAATTTCGTTCAATTTGGGTGTTAGAAAAGAAAAAGGAAATACTCTTCAGGAAATAAAGGAGCGTCAGCTGTAAGTGTAGATGTGTGTACTCCTCCAAAAGGGGTTCCTTCGTTATACACGAAAAACATTTGAAAAACAGAAATATATCTCCTGTTTGAGAACCAAGATGTTGCTGAGTACCGGTCACGTGACCGACTGAGCTTCATACAATTCTAATGCGTATTTATCATGGTGCTAGAAAATAATGCTGCATCGCGCAAAAAACGAATTAAACTTTAAAACGATAAAAGGAGAGCATTAAATCGGCACGGCTGACAACCAGATGAGAAAGGAGATATTGATGAAATGCATTAGTGAAACAGAATGACTATATAAGATCGAATTGCAAACCATTTTGTTGTTGCTGCTGCTTTTCTCATTGACATGGCGCAGACGAGAAATCCATCAAACAATCAATAGATCACATTTGGTGAAAAATGTGTGAGTTTCGTTAGAGCAGCGTATCAAGAACACCGCAGAACACCGAATCTATGAAGTTAGAACACACAAACACAAAATCCGGATTGACTGAACTCACTTGAGAAAATTGAAGCTAAACAATCGTATAGAAAACAGAACTGAGTTCTAGTCAAGCAATCATTGTGAACTTCGAATGAATTGAAATGAAGTGATCCAAAAGTTCGCATATGATGCAACAAATCGAATTCCGACCTACTAATTCAGAGCTCTATGTCAACCCATTAACGCCGGCAAAGATGACTTAGAACTAATCAATAGTTTGTCTTGTTGGATATGGAAAGAAACGCGTTAGCTACACAAAACTACGTACGAGTGGACGCGAACAGAGCAAGAGTGACGGTTTGTTTGCGGGCTTGAATGATATCCATTTGTCAGAGATGAAGCATTGAGTATAACAGCATTATGTAGAATGAGATAGGACCACTAGGATTGGGGTTAAACAATACCTGTTGATACCGATGATGTTTCCCGTAGAACATTGAAACTCAGGTTCTGCGAGCAGGGGAGAACAAAGCACTATACTTATCATTGATGGAATGAAAGAATAAATTCATGATTACGAGGTTTCGTACTGGAAACCAGCAATCTAGGTAAAGAGGGGCTTGCAGTGAAAAACCAGCAAAGAACCTCGTGGGATAGATGATATTCAACAGCGCGAAAGCATATGTCCTTTGACTCTCGTTTGCAGCGGCATTGATGGCCTTAAACCTGATGCGTACTAAAGATAGTTATGTAAACCACTGGAGCATCACTAGACTGAAAAACCAACGAATAAATAACTCTATCTGTCCCATAGCCCCAGAGATTCTGTACTGTCCGAATGTTCAGTTTTAGTTTCGTTTTACCACTGTTAACCATGCAACTTCGCGTGCCGGTTTCGGCTGCTATTTTTAGGCTATCCATTCGGATGAAGGAGTAAAAGGAACGTTGAAATGTTCAAAACAGTGTCAGGGTGAAATAGGGAGTTCCGAAAAACCAAGATTGCAAGGAAATTAAGATGCACAAGCGCCACTGTTTACGAAACTCGGAAGTATCACTCAGTGTACCTAACCATTGATTACAATGATCCCGATGTCCCCATCCAGGAGGCCTGAGGCGACTTATGTAAGTCTACCGATCAAGATTTTCATTTCTTCATATGAGGTCCGAGTTTGACCACCCTTCCACTTTTATCCATCCATCACCGGCCTCGGCAAACAATGCGTACCGTGGAAATCTACTTGATGAAACGTGTAACACATGCCTCAACTAACGTAATCATAGTCCAGTGGACGACCGCGGTTACCTAAGATCAGCAATAACTGCCCGATTTACCCACCAGACTCGTGCAACGCTATATAGATAGCGATGTTCGAACAGTGACAGTTTATCTTCATCATGTTTTCGTAATGACCAAATTATAGCGCCGTATAGCAGGACTGCCGCAGCGTATACTCGACCCTTCACAGACAGCCAGATCAGCACGGATGTGAGTTCAAAACGAACAAACTAATCAAAATACCGCGTCACATCGCACGTATAGTTCTCAGTACAAAGGAGTCAAGGTAGCGTCGAATGGAATGGAAGATAAGCTCATAAATTGTCTAGCGGTATATGAGATATTGAGGCATTAACCAAGACACATTATGATTCAAACAGATCATCACTAGACAGGGCAGAATGCGTAAGGACCATGTTAAAAACGGGGGAGTATTGGTAAGATAGTTACAGTACTGACAACATCGATTAGATATACTTGGTTAATGCAACCGAGACAATGAAAAAATTAAGAAAAGTCGAAATACTAAATCATCATCATCATCATCATCATTCCTAAACATTTTTTGCCTTCGATTGTTTTAATTCGACAGGAAATTAGCTTTTCTTCTCTATTAATGACCTTGCGTTTGCCTGACGCATCACAACGGAATCGTTCCTTTCTTCAGCTACACATCTAATCATATCTGAAAAATAATTGAAGATGGAGGCCTGACGAAGCTCAACCTCACACGAAAAGTCTTTCACAGATTTTAACAGTTACAGATGTTTTGGTCCACAGGCGGGATGATCAGTTTCCTAACCGAATAATAGTATGCATTCAACGATTGATAAACCGATGACTTATCCGGGAAATCCTTATCCAATCTTCCGGTCAACTGCCTGCTGATCACCGTGCCAGTGAAGCGATGGGGGCTTTTCTGGTTATCCGATTTAAGGTCCTCCACATGAATAAGGTGGTTTACGGTACGTGAGGTACAACTACTATTACTGCCGCCCATCATGGTTTTTATAGCTCCATTACCAACAAATCGAATGCCACATGGCGGTACTAAAAGGAAAATCTAAAATGTGCTTCTTCTGTAATTAAAATCACAAATCCAATACAAACGGTATGTTGTTTTTCATCTAAAGGTCATACCATGAATCAAAAATTAACACAATAAAAAAGAATGCTTACGTACCGTATCTCTATTTAAAGTGAACTCCATTTTAAGAGATGGATATATATATATATATGTATATATATTACCACCGGCTTGTAGACAAGCATGGTGCCAACGCAACAACAATAATGGCAATAACAATGAAAGGGGACAGGTGGATTGGAGTACAGAACAGAGTGAAAAAGGGGTGAAACAGTTGAACACGGGAAAATGGAAAATATCTGGAATAAAAAATTTTTTTTTTGTGTTTCACCGTACACCCCATTACAATCATCAATCTATTAACGGTGAAACGTTTGACACATCGGGGCTCAAAACTTGCTGGTTTTACTTAAAGTTCGATTGTAAAAGATGTGGCACAACGGGTCTTTGCTGAACGGTGTTCATTATCCTCGGACTGTTAATGTATCCAACTCTCGAAAACAGAGTTCACTTTAGATGGAGGTACGGCACAGAAGCATTCGTTTTTAATTGTACCAATTTCGATTAATACCGCGGCTTTTAAACCAAAAACAATATGCCAATTGTTTCATTTGAAATTTTTACCTACAGAAGTAGCGTATTTTAGATGGAAACACTGAAGGCATACGAGATGTGCCAAATCGGGCACACCGTTTAAACCTTCTCCAATCAAAATGAGGTGCATCATGCTATCGCCACACCTCGTTTCTTACCCAAGCTTTGCAAAATCAACATTTGTACAGCGACATGACTGAAGTTTGTGCGTCGAGGGCAAAGGACAACGGCTCGTGACTAGAGCACTGCGCGGTTTGGTTAAAGGAGTACGGATCGAGGTTAAAGGATTACTGATTTTGGCTAAAGCTTGGTCGGAAAAGGTGTGTGAACATTATCGACATAGCAGTCAAATCAGAAACCAGTTGAATGAGTAAACCGAGGTTTCACTCTTTATCCAACTTCATTCCACACGCACTACATCAGACCACTTAACAAGCTTCTTTGGCTGGAATTATTGATGCCACTGTAAAAATGACGAAACAAATTCAAGATACCACATCAGCTGTTAAAGCACGTTTTCCAAATTTCATCGATGAGCGTTTGTCCAACGAAAATTCCATGATCATCAATTTTTGGCAACCCTGAGAATTTAGTCTTGAACGACCTCTTTAGAGCCTGTTTCTATTCAGAAAATAACCAATTTAACAACTGAATTACTTTCTGTAGTTCAAATCATCCCCACAGCCATTTTTGATTATCAATTCGGTCAATCGATGGCAAAAGGAGTGGGACAAAACGGTAACCTTGGAATATTACAAAGCTAAGAAGAATGTGGATAGATTCGATGCCGATATGCATAATACTCAACTGGATCTTTCTAATGTTTCTGATCCCCAGCACAACGACTGACGCAAATGGATCTACCGAGAAAGGCTTTCATCCATTTGCGTCGGGATACAAACTGGCCGCCCTTGATACTCCTTCAATGAAAACTGGTCTCAAAGCATAAAACAATCCGAAATAGCCTATACAGTGCAATACAAGCTCCAAGTATGGTAGTCTACGAGGCTCAGGAATTACCAAAACTACGTAATAGCCTGTGCCGAACCTCGTCATGCGTTGTCCACTTGTGTTACCAGGTTCAGATTAAAGAAGATAAACATCTGTATCATTTGGTCACATTTTGTAAGGTCAGTCCGAAAAGAGTTTATGCTTTTCAGTTTGTTCATTATACGTTTCACTGGTAAATAAGTGTTCCCCTTATATCATAACTTTATATTCAGCTCTGAGAACGGTTTTCTTCACAGCATAAGGATAAAGAAAAGAAACCAGATACATCATGAGTAGGGATCTTATGGTTACTTAGGGATTGTGTACGAAAAAACGTCCACACGACCTTGATGAACAGATGCCGTCTCTCAGACGTACATACACGCTTGACCTTTTGTTGTTTGTTTACCCGACATTCTTTTCACATCCAATGGCCTCCATTTTGTACGCCATGTCAAGTAATCGTCGAAATGGGTGTAGCAACATACCGTCCGGAAACAGGGATGTATTTCAGATCCATACATGGTCAAGGACCGGGATAATGTACACATTTACAGTACCTTAGTCAAATGACCTAGAAGTGGAACATAACGAGCGTGGCTGCGGCTGAAGGAAGCTGTAAAAATATTTCAAAGGGGAAATTCGTTGTGCATATGTCAAATGAAGCGTGAACTGAAAAGCTAGGAATCACTGGACAGCTGTTTCGGTCTGGCTGGGTTTTATCAGCGGTGCGAGTCCATCGACCCCATTGGGGATCGAACCCGGGACCTCATGGACAGAACGCAAGCATGCTATCGCCCACGCCACGGAGCAGCTAGTATGAAATTTTCAGACCGAGTCATAACCCCGGGAGGCTAGTGCTGAGATGAGCGAGGTCTGTGGCCTGCAACAAGCTCGCAAAGATGGGTTGTGCTATATCGTGTAAATGGCAAATGAAAAACGGTTTGATCAGCTGCCTGGCGGCCGAGTGGGTAGCATCATTACGTTCTGCCCATGAGGTCCCGGGTTCGATCCCCACTTGGGTTGATGGATTCGCACTGCTGATGAGACCCAACCAGGTAGAAACAGCTGTCCAGTGCCTCCTAGCTTTTCAGTTCACGCTTCATTTGACATATACACGACGAATTTCCACTTCGAAATTGAACCAAATCCTTCGTTACTCACAGTCAAAATATCTCTTAAAGTCAACACTAAGAACAGACTTCGAGTGCTTATTCGACAACGTTCAAAAATAATCACTATTGTAGTGTGTGTGCAGTGTTGCATTAAAACAAACCCGATGGGTGATTGGTAGAGGATGAACGTGTGAGAAGAATCAATAAATTTAGCGAAACTGTGATTTTACACAAGCAATGTGACATAAACCAGGTTTTCAGCGTCATAAACGAGATCAGGTAGACTCCGTATAACGAGACTCTCGCACTTTGTATCTCATACACATCCACATTGATACTACCACATAACAGAAGAATACGGCACACACTGGGGATCTGAATAACCTTACCATTTACCGATTGATTGAAAGCTGTGATGACAGAAACTTAGCCTAGTTTGGTGAAAATACTCAGAGTTGAACTACCGTGAAAGTGATTCAGTTGATTTGACCATTTACGCGTGTACAGAAGTGTGCGCGAAACAGCATATTTTGATGTGGTATGATACGTAGAAGTACGACTGTCAGTAAAGACGGTTGCAGGAGTACAGATGTGGCTCTTTGGGAGAAATCTGGAGTTAGAAAATAATGGCTTGATGCTTAATATTTCTAACAGTACTTTTTTCCAAATTAATATTTCCGTGCGCATTGGTAAATGAAGCGTGAAAATTGTACGGTAATGTGTATCAGATAAAAGTTCGCTCTTAATCACGAACAAGTGGATAAGCAGAACAAATTTAACCGCATGGATATCTAGAGATTCAAGCTCCTCGTCAAGTAAGAAAATTAGGCAAAAAACGAATTTTGAGTTGTTTCTTACGTCATATTATTAGTTATTTTATTTAAGTTGATTTGTTGAATATTCAGTTTGTCCAAATCATGCACTACCAACGGAGCTCTTATTTATCGCATAGAACTAACGAGTTACCGTGCACATGCAACGGAACATGAATAGGAACATTTTTAGTAATCAAGTGCCAATGTCACGGTTGTTTGCAAAAATATAGTCATCATCAGTAACTGTACCGATGCGGGAAATGGTTATCACACACACACACACACACTTGATTACATCAAGTCGTCATTATTCCATTTCAAATAAATGATGACGAAAGTAAAGGCACAATTGAATCACAGATAGAGCTTTCACTGACCTGGCATCATTTTGAGACGGCGGTCCAGTAGTGGGATCGGTGGGAGTGTAATTACCGAACTGTTTGCCGGCAACTTTCTGCTCATCCGTCGCACCAGAATCATCTGATAGTCGTGAAGAGGATGATTCACCCGGAGCAATTAGGATTTTATAGTTGCTCTCCGAACCTTCCCCGTCAGACTGATCCGGGGTACCCGCAGCCGACGACGATATGTTAGACGATACGGCCTGCTTGTTCCCTTTTCTCTCGATCGATGCGACAGACTTCTCCAGATTGCAGTAGATGGTAGAGACCAGATCCGTGAGTGCACCCACAATTCTCGTGTTTAGAATAAGCGATTGGGGAGTACCACTGGTTGGTGCAGAAAGTGAAGCTATTGGTAATGGTGGCAGGACTGAGGCAGATGATCTGTGATTACACACATAACCCAATCCGGAATCCAGGCTACAATCAGTTAGTGTCATAATATCCGTGTTGAACACTTGCTCGGCCGGGTGAGCGAGGATTTCCTCAACCGATACCAAGAGACTTTGAGGTAGCTTGTTCACCGAAAATGTAGGTGGGAATAGGTATGGAAAGAAAACGACAACAAGGAATTCGATAAGTAATTTCATGTGAAAAAACTGATTATTGGGGATCAGACAGTTCTGATCGTCCAAGACACCCCATAAACACACTGAAATTGATCAATTAGGGTTCGGTGATCATGATAGGATACTGTGTACTATCCATATTCGCTGCTCTCAATACAGAAAATCCCTACGGAAAT
>UZAN01042123.1:28814-51245 GCA_900618425.1 Echinostoma caproni
TTGTTTCACGTCAGCGATTGAGGAAGCCAAACGGAATGTTAGCACACATCGAAACATGTTTACCTGCGGTCTTGATACGAAGGATAGACTGATTTTCCGGTGCTCTTTGTTCGTCAATAAAGATGACATGGGAAAAAGAGAAACCCGGTATCACTATCAACAATATCACTGTTTGTGACGTTTCAGATTGAGAATGAAAGTTATTCAGTCCATATGTCCGCCCGTGCTGTACACGAGGCAACACCATACTGACCCGCATCTGAAGTCAGAGTTNTAAGGATGCACAAATAGCCACCTATATCTTTGAACCTAGACCCACAGAGAAATGTACTTGCAAAAACCTAAAAGTTAGCAACACCGTTGCCGCGAGCACCGAATAGATCCAAACGAACCACTCTACAACTGAAATGTATCATCAACCCAAAACACTAACACAATCTTATTGTAAGTCGGTTAGAGAAACGTTGTGAGACAGATCTATGACCCACATACCGACAGCAATTCGAACTGATCTCAATATTGGACCGGTCCTTTTCGAATTCCGTGTAGCTAACATGAACTCTGTTCGAGACAGCAGCATTATGCCAATGAATAAATGGAGTATGCGTTAACCGTGGCAATCAACAAAAGTGCACATGCGCACAAGAGCTGCTGGATAGAAATAACTCATCCAGATGGGGAGAAAAAAGTGGCTTCAAAGACCAATTCTGATCCAGCGACAGAAAGTGTGACTTCCACGTATGCAGTTGAACACAACAGGAGTATTTGAATTCGTGTGGTTGAACCACAAAAATCTGGCAAATAATGTCGAGCTTTTCAAGCACTCCCTCTTAGACAAGAGTAGAATGCGAAGCTGCATGTCAACCCACTGACATAGTAAAAAAATATAATTCTGATAAGCGTAACAACGATTGTAGTGGTAACACGATGTAATACAAACAAGAGAACAGGTGATCTGTGAATTCGTTCATTTGCAGTACCCGGTGAAAATACACCGGTAATGAAAGGGTCGAAAAGCAAACAGTTATTTACAATTGAGTGATCAAGGCCCGGTTAGCTGACGATTAAAATGCCCATATATTTGGTACTGGTATGGGAATGAACCACTTCAAAAAAACGAGCAACGGTACACAGAATTCGCGCACGTGTGCAGTGTGAGCGCACAAGCTAACGAATGAATCAACTTCGGGTTTTCGTTCACATCCTTACCGATGATAGATCTTCTCCTCGATTGTGCCACTAGTCAGCAGACGATAGATTAGCACAGACTGTTGCTGCCCGATGCGCCAAGCACGTTCACGTGCCTGTATATCGGTGCTCGGATTCCAATCCGGATCGTAAATGAGCACCCGATTGGCCGCGGTCAAATTCACGCCCAGGCCACCGACACGTGTGGTGAGTAGAAATGCGAACGGACGCGACTCAGACTGATCCGAATCGGGGACAGAAGAATTGAACTGGCGAATCAGTGTCTGGCGAAGATGTACTGGAGTGGATCCGTCCATTCGCAGATAAGATAACCGCAACACGGTAACCAAACGTTCGAGCACCGTTAGCATCTGTAGGTATGCACGGAAAGATCAGAGTGAATTAAGAATTTCTTATCAATCACACCGAATGAGAGAATATTCCATCCGGAATTGATGTGCAGAACTACGATAGATTAAATGTTTAAAACAGTTCGAAACAGTTTAGGCGACAATGATTTTTTTATAACATACATTAGTGTGATGAACGACAGACGAGGAAAGCCCCGTAATCACGAGGACGTGTTGTTCAATAATGGAAACCGACAACCTAAGCCGCGAACCACAACAGCCCTGCCCCTAGGTTAGGTGTGGTATTGAACCGTACGACAGTGAAGCTGCCCACCACCAAGGTTGGGTGGTGGTGATGGTGAGGTGGTGGGTCGAACCTCGGATCACAGAGTCCAAAGTACGCCAGTGACAACGACTAAAACACTGTACCACCACATAAATATGGGGATCTGGTTACAAACGACAACCCGATTGGAGAATTAAACTCGATCGGACACAAAATGGCATTGACAGTCAGGCACTTTAAAACGTCGTGCTCCGGAAGTTAAAATCACATCTATGACCGAACTTTGGTATTCAACAATCCCGTGGTCGCTCACCTCAAGATGGTGATTATCGAAGTGGGTCCTAATGCGGTTTACTAATTCGTGTCCGTTAGAATGGGTAAATTGGGCGACCTCGTTCCTATGTGGATTAGCTGTTTTGTTGTTCAGCAAAAACGGTATACCATGAAGGAAAAACACATTCGTTCATGAACATGTGGCAACCAGCAATTTAAACCAAAACGGGTGTAACTCCCATACTCAATGTACACACAACGAATGATTTTGGGAACCGGGGGGAACTCACACCGCAAGCCATATCGAATGATGCAATAGATCAAGGAAACAAAGCAAGATTACGCGTATAGTGACGTATAGGATGACCAGCTATATATAATGCCACAACCCATTGATGTGAAGCAGTATTCTCATGCGTGTAAGAAACAAATGGCACGCAACGACAACGGAAGCTACACCAATTCTTCAGTGATAGGAATGTGATGCAAATAACTAACGGAAATTTTAGTGCTGCTTTGTGTATGTACACATTATACTAAACGACATAAATCCGGGTACGTTTTACAAAAAAGGTGAATCTATTACCCTTAGAGTGCATTATTTATATTCACAAGCAATATCTTTCTCAGAAAAAAAAAATCAAAGATCGTTCCAAGTTAAAAATGTGCACAAAGTATGAATATTATCACTATTCGATTAGCCAATCCTCCGTCTGATACGGGAGACTTCGGGAGCAAGGTTTGTCAATCAGGTAAATATCTTTACTATTCGCAGCTGGTCTTCACCAGTCATGAGAAAACTCCTTAGGGGGAAATCGGCACCAGATTTGGGGACTGGTCATTGCCATAATGCCTCAGCAGCATGTGAGGCATTTAAAATGTTATGGATGCATTAAATCATTCTGTATTGCAGATACCACATACTGTGTATGGTCACATTTGTGCTCAATGTGTTCAACTATTCGGAGTACATAGCATCTGTGATAGGAACATTTGTGCAACGGTCAACGAACATTTGTTTCATCCTAGCGGGGAAAAACCATATAACGGAGGAGTTAGCATGGGCCAAAAGGAGAACCCGTTAAATCAACTGTTGTAAACAAATACGCCAATAAGCTGATCATCGACCGTGTAGCTCGGAGGTTTCAGGGATTTTATTTCTAAGCCCGAAGGTGCACAGTTCACGTGACTGGACGGAGTTCGGAGTTCGCACTGACGGGATATGAAAACGAGGAGAACACTGCTGTTTATCGGCCATCACACCACGATTGCGTAGCACACAATTGTTATATTTCAAATTCATACTTTTAGAATGGGTAAATTACAAAGCTGATGCTTATTGAATCCCACAGGATCTGTACTCACATGGCGTTCGATTGGTTGTACAACTAAATGGCAAATTATAATAGCCAATCACCGATGTTGAAAAGTTAGGTGTAGTTCGATGTTTCATCAAGCCGTGACTTGAATGAATCGACGGTCGGACCATAAACTTGGAAGAAGATAGTAGTAGTAGCAGCAGCAGTGGTAGTGGTAGTTTCGGGTATTACAAACTCTGAGGCTGAAAGAATAACGCCTGCATTCTAGCCGATGTCTTGGGAGGTGACCATTCCTGGATAGTGTTAGTAGAGTACTACAATGGTGGTTAGGTTGATGTAGTATTTCATAAACGAGGATAATATCTCCCCGCATTCGACGGTATTCAGACGAATAGAGTCCGAAAATTGGAAGCCTTTCAAAATCGTTTCCGATTGCGGTCACTATCCGCGGTATAAGCACACGCCGTCATTGATTAAACAACCAGTGAATATCACACATAACGAATGCAGCTTATAAATTCCATCCAATCTTGGTGACACGACAACTCAGCCAAATGGGGATGCCGAAGTTCTTCCATATGAATCCCGATATTCGTGACATTCAAGGAACTAAGAGAGATGATCACCAAAACCAACACGGATAAAAGCGGACAAAATGAGTCGCACATTGCCGCACATATCCATAAATCGAATCGGCTTACCCGTCGACTCTGAGAGAACACCAGAGCCCGATGTCCCTGCGCGTTCCATGTTTTTAACAGGGAAGCTACCACGAGCATTTTACTCGATCGAAGCGGACAGCCAAATCGCGACCACGGATATCGCGTGAGAAATTCATCGTTGCATTCGTTTCCCCGTTCGGCTTCGCGTGCTCGACAAGTGGCTTCATCGCCCAGCATATCTTTTGTGCCACCGGTTACCAGATCCGGATGATTGCACAACTTTCGAAGCAAAATCAAGGCAGTGAACACCTAAACAGGAAAGGAGAGGCAAGACCATTTCAATGGAAAGATACGACTGGAACAGAACAGTGCAACATTGAGAATGTGGTCCTTAAAAGCTCAACTGGATATTGGGGACGGAATGACTGATTAGGTAGTCGACCATAAGAAGCAAACCATTGGAGGAAACAAGCCCGAAGCCTTTCCGATGTGGATGAAACCGATGGGGGATGAGCACTGAGCACAAATCTCCAGGGGAGAAGAGCGGGTTTTGAAGAGTCTAATCAGAGTACAAATGGGACCATCGTTGGGCACGGTCACGATGGGAAGGTCCAGTTACTAAAGCTACGGCGTTGACTGCACGGTCTATGCGTGACTAATTATAGGACGATACAAATTAAAGTCATACACTTCCATGCTCCTATCTCTTTTGTCCCGTACGCCAATTCCACAGTCAAAATGAGAGATGTCACTACCGTCCCGGAGATGCGAGTATTGCGTGATTTAACCTTGTTTCAGTGCCGTACCTTCTTGCATCGATGTTAACCTATTCCTCATGTCAACATTTCGTCAACTCTCAACTCGAAAGTTTGGTAGTTAGTGCAAAAACGATGTGGGATAAGAGAGCGTTCCCAATGGTCCAGATCGATGGGAAAAGAATGTTGGTAACCGTGAATGTATTTTGGACCACCAATTGCAATAGTAGTGAGCAACAATGATATTTTGGATTCTGCGATATATGATAAAGCAAAATCGAGTCTCCTGTGAATCGGAGGTACTGAGTGGAGTACAAACCAGACTGTAACCTTCCCACATCGGTGTGGGGGATGCAACTGATCGATTAGATGTTTCAGTATCTTACGGTCACATTGAAGTTATGCGTTCCAGGGCTGGATGGTACACTTTGTGTGTGGTCGAAAGTAGGTTGATAGCAAGCATTGGAAGTGAGCTGTTTTAAGCCAACCATCAATAAGAGCTGCCTCCTGCTCCTCCTCCTCCTCCTCTTCCGTTACCAAGATCAAGTGATTCACCAGTTTAGGAATTTTCCACCTGTTTCCGTTGAGCAGGCAAAAACGCTTTATCCTGATTGTGCTATGCAATATTTCCAGTACTTTCTGAACTAGCTCAATCAATGATAACACAAAATGAGCCAACGCGTTTCTTTTCTTACGAGGTAGACAATCATGTCTGAGACTTCCCTAGTGTATGGTTGGTCTGATGAAGTCAAGATCGTTAGGGTAGCAGAATGATCAGTCACAATGCAGTACCGATATAAAACAATGAAATTGGAAAAAAAACCCAGATGTTTTCGAGAATCAAAATGGAATGCTAATACCCCCTTGCAGTGTTTGGGGGAGGGGAACTCGTAAATAGTATACCGCTCTGCCCCACCCTGCCGCACATGGTTGTATTTATGAATGAGGAACTGGAAATATCGAGAACCTTAAGGAAAGATTATGCTTATCAGGGTTGAACGAAAAAGGGGACTCACATTGCCTTTACCGTTAAGCAGGTCTTTGCAAACTTGTGAATCCGTGAATTCTTGGTACAGTTGTCGTTGGTAGTCTGTCAGTCGACAGAAGAGAACCTGAAATGTGACGCGTGATCATCTATCAGAAGTGAGAATGGACTTGAACGAAACAAAAAAAATATCCATTAGGGAGAAGAGGAGTGAGGACTGGCTTAACCGGCGTGAATCACCTTCAACAATGATAGCATATAGAAAAAACAGCTCTGGCCAATGGTAGGTACCTCATTGATACTGTGAACAAAGTTGCGAATAATTGGATGAAACGGAATACGAGAAAAGCACATGAATTAGGCTATCTTGGTATTGTAATACATCGAAACAGGAGACACTTGCCTGTTCGGATTTGTTTGGAAGTTGCAGTCGTACTTCAGCCTTCAAACGTCGAATGAGGAATGGCATCAAAATATCCCTTAAGGTACACGCACAGCGATATGCGGTCTCTACCTGTTCAAGGGGTGGGGCGGGGGGTTTCACAAGGACGGCTTTTACTGTGTGAAGTATGCGGGACAGACCAATTAGGTTGTTTTAGATACCACAAAAAAAGCAGAAAGTATTGGTAACACCAGTTCAAATAGCCCGGAAGGCTTTGCAGCATGATGTTAATTGACTAATCGCTACAGAATTTACCACATATAATAGCTCCCGTGTAACACTGCATTCGTGGAAGAAATACACTCTTGAACACAATGCTGAAAACACATTTTGGGGATTAAAAAAGCAACTGTTAGACTTGACTGGAGCTGTGTGTCTCGGATCGTACAATGTGGCATATTCTTCTACGTCCGCCACAAAACACTGAAGGTAACTGGACAACCAATTCAACGGCCAAAGTGCATTGGACTTTGGCTGAGCTAAGGCAATGAAATTGGATATCACGATTGGTGTAAACAGCCATTCCAGTAAACTGCAAGCAATAGAACGGTCCTACTGAGGAGTTTTGGAAATAGTATCTTATCCTGTTTGTAGAAAACCGTTATAAATCAAGACTCACCGAGCCTATGACTGCTGAAACTCTAACTGCACACATTGCCTCTCATCTATACCGACTGAGTGTACAGCGGTTAGTCTAACATGAACAATACACTAGACAACTCATTCACCCCTGTCTGTCAAAGTTCATTACTGCTATCCACTATTTGCCCCGCGTGCAAAGCGCATCACGATACTTTCTCGAAACAAAGCCCCCGAAATCCTCAGTTTGGTCAGGGGTGGGTGTTTAGAGTTGCGGCTGGTCATCCTTCCCTTGCACCTCGCGAAATGCTCCCATACGCGGGCAAGTGTCTCGAATAGCCTCGACTGAAGAAGCTTTACTCATTGCCTTCTCATGGTGTAGGTTTTTCCCACCGTAGTGAGAGGACGAAGAGCCGATATCCGGGGGGCTATAACCGGGTTGGTGGTGATTGGTAGTTCACCCAGGGGAGTTGGCCAAAAACCCGGATTCCAAATCAACCAAGAGGAGGTTTACGAACCACACACACAAACCTTCCCGGTTGTGACAGTGGTCATCGGCTAGATTGGGCATTGAGGTGTATTGGGCACCTTGGACGTTTGACCCCGTCCAAAGGGCGAATGATTCGATGAACTGGACACCGCCCACCCCCACCCCTAATAGCTTGCGATTTTCACACACCGCCGCGCTACCTTGTGGGTCAGGCTTTGGCTGGCTGTGGATTGCTCAAGGAAATTCACCTGCCTTGGCCTGGGCAACCTGGCAGTATTCAGCCCACATGGAAATCATGCAGTTTTTCTTTTTCTATAATGATTATTGTACCATGGTTTGTTTGGCACACAGTCTGGTCTCAAACGAGTGTAAAATATAATATTATAATAATATCGAAAAAAATCCCGCTATTAAAACTAGTCGACGAAATTAAGAATGAGTGCTATTTACTGAATCCCAATTGGGTTCGGAGACAATGAATCAAAAACTACCTGGAGAGGTGAGGAAGATGCGTAACCGCCTTGTGTGATTGGGACGGCAAACTGTTGCATAAATTCCGGCAATGGACCCAAACGGCCGGGACAGACAAAATCGAACAGGGACCACAATTCACGCAAATTGTTTTGCATTGGGCTGCCGGACAGAATAATTCGATGCACGGTCTGAAACTGAATAAAAGATGATGAGAGAAAAACGTGTTTCGGTTGAGGGAATCTCACGAAAGGTCAGAAATCCGTAGCACAGTGAAATAAACCAACAGAATGATTTTAACTGACAACACGTGAAAAACGTCACAGGCTGAAATGGACCGGTATCAGTTGATTTCAATCATGAATGAGACACTTGTGATTGCTTCCTTCATACCCGAAATATGACCAAAACCATCGGAAATACAACTTTAGTCGAGCACACAATATTGCTGATAAAAATTGAATGAAAAAACAAAATGGAAATGGAAAAATGGAATAAAAATGGAACATCGGTTTCGTAGTCTAATACGTCGGAAGTCATACGGACAGCTCCGAATAGCATATCAAGTAGTGCTTGTCCTAAGAGCCGCAGGAACTTTTTCGCCCGAGTGTACTACAGAAAATGATGTTCGTCAGGATCGCTTTCTCAATCAATTTCTATTTGAATTTCGTATAGGTTGGATTCGGGAAACTGTCTGATCTGGAGTATGCAGATGACCTTGTACTATTCAGTGAAGATCGAGGTAAGTTACAGGCTTTTCTGGTTAATGCATCTATGTTCGGCATGCGTTCCACCCCTTCAAAAGTAAAACGTTGCTACAGGACAGGGTTGATCCAGTTCACGATCTCGCTCACTGGAGAACAAATGCGGGTTTTCAGTTTCTATGACTGTCATACATGCACTTTCGTGTGCCGGTTTTGGTTGCTTTCTTTTGGCTGCCTATTTAGATGAAACACCACGAGAAAGACAGGAAATTTGAAAGTTCAAGTTGAAGAGATGGTGAATTTCAGTAGATTAAGGTTGCAAAGAAGTTGAGGACATACACAAACGCCTCTGTTTACGACACTCAGCCATATCAATCAGTCTCTAGCCACCAGTTACCACGATCTCGAGGCCCCCATCCAAGGAGCTAACGGGACCTATGTGAGCGAGTCCCCTGGTCAGGGTTTTCATGCTGAGACTTAGTTTGACCACCTTTGGCTCGGCAAACGTCGTGCACCGTGGCAACCTACTTCTTGGAAATGCACAACACATGCCCCAATCAACGTAATCTATGTAGGTGCACTACTTGCTCTAGTGGACGACCGGGATTACCTCGGGATGATCGCAACCGATGGTTAGAGATACCGAGTAATATGGCTGGGTGTCGTAAACAGTGGCGTTCGTGCATCTCCCCAATTTCTTTGCAACCTTAGACCACTGAATTTCTCCATTTTCTGTTCGACTCCACTTTCAACTTTCCTTTCTTCTCCTACTCTTCATCCAAATGGGCAGCCAAAAGACAGCAATCAAAACCGGCGCACGAATATGCGTGGTTAGTGGTTGTACAAACTGAAACCTAAAACTCTGCGTCTAACTTGAGCATTGCTCGTCCGGTTACCCCACTAGACTGATGCGACACGACGTAGACAGCGATGTTCGAACACCGACAATCCCGACCAAGTCTCTGCACCGTAGAGCAGAACCGGCTGAACTACTGTGGCATCCACTCAACCCTTCACAGAGAGCCGGGTGTCGCGAAGGCGCCACAGATGTCTGAAGATGGCAAATACCAACCGAGCTTTTTGTATTCGAGCTGACACATCATCCGTGATGATCCAATGGGTGAGATATAGCTCTCCAGATAGCAAAACTTATCTATTTCATCTGCTAATTGCCCAGTCAGGGTGAGGTTGAGGGCTGGACCAACCCAGTCTTGTAGTAACATTTTACAATGAAGGTGCAAAATGCATACGCTCACATTCAAACTACCAAGGGGAGCTTGTAACTTACCTGGATCTTCATTTATCAGTGCAATGTCGTCTGCATACTCCAGATCAAACGGTCTACCACCCGGAAGCAACTGGATACCAAAATCCTCATCAGACGTAGTGAAAAGATTTTTCTATCTGGGCATCTACATCTCACCCGGTGGACGCATCACAGATGAAGTGTCAGCTTGCATGCACAAGGCTCGATTGGCATTTGCCAACTTCAGACATATGTGGCGAAGACGCGACATCTGGCTGTCTGTGAAGGGACATTCGGTACAGCACTAATACCGATCTTGATCGTTTTCGGCACATTGAATTAAGTCAATTTTATTGTAATGAGGCATGTAAACCAACAGAACAACACATTGTGCAAAGCTGTGGAAACTTCAATTACTTCACAAATGGTGTGGTGGGGGATATCAGTTACGGAACGAGAAATGGATCACTCAAGCGTGACTCTAAGTTGTTTGAGTCAACCGCGTTCTTGAACCCACCACAGACACGTATTTTCGTCCCTAGATGAAGCAGCATGGCGCATCAAATTCCAAAGTCCATGCACAGCTGAAATATATGCAACAAGATAACGCGTCAGTTTTAATTAATTTTGAACTGCATCACACCACACACTGGGCCACGTACTCGTTTCACGGCCAGTGTGATCTCGGCTTCCGGATTTTTGATCTTGTGACCTTCGTCCAAAATGACATAGGACCAGGCGTGTTGCGTGAGCATGTCCTGATAAACGACCAATGTATTGTAAGTGGTCAACAAGACACAACCGCTTTGCGAGGCCATTGTCCGAATGAGGCTCGCCTGAGACAATAGACCGGGGATGATAATAATTGAAGGGGGGGGGAGAGAGAGAGCGAAAGTGTACGCGAGTACGTGGAGGTAAAAAAAAATAGCACGATTTAAAAACGTTTCCGAAATGATTTCACTGTGTCGTAAGACTCCGACAGGTAAAATGATGAAATAAGAACAATATTGGTAATTTCATTCATTTCTTTCTATCGAATTTTCTCAGATGTACAGATAATCTTCAGGAGGTGATATGCGATCGATTAAAGGATATTTAAAGGGCAAATGAACTCATGGATGAGAACTTTCATCAAAAACATTAAACGCAACCTATTGCCATGTACGCCCGAGTTCTAGGATTCTACCAGGACGTGTTCCGAAGTTTGGGGTGTGGTCCAGTGCTTAAGTGAATTCCTCGTTGAATCACGATTGCGAGTAGAAATATAGCACTGATGAAGGCTAAAGTTACAGGGACAATGGGTAGATGTGCAAGCATCAATGTTAACAACACTCAGTCATGTCAGTATCACCAACTATTGACTACGCTGATCCCATCCTGGGAAACTAACACGACCCAAGTCAGCAAGCCTCCTGCCAAGGGTTGAAATACTCTAATATCAGGTCTGGGTTTGTCCATCCTTCCCCTGCCTCGTCATGTAGATCTTTAAACGAGATGTTATTTGGCTTGAACAAATCTGTTCGGCTTCAACTTCATGGTGTTCTTCGCATTCTGCGACTCTCAATCTGATCAAACGAATTGTACATGCTTGTATTTCACTTTGCTTATTCTATGCTTTTTGATCTAGTGGTAAGACAACTAAAAAGTAATTTGTAGATCCTATAAATTGACATTTTTATGAAATGATTTACTTCGTAATTCACTTACCAATATTTCCAGTAATGTAAAAAATTTTGAACAAAATTGCTAGCTGCCCTCCATAAATCCTCTCCACGCATTGATTTACGTAGATTAGATATTCGTGTCAAACACCCGTCTCGAATCGAAACAACTAGTTGCACGAAATTCTACATACATATCTCACTTTTCCGGGCTCCCCTGTAACTCCGAAGGAATTTTCTAATGAACTAGAAAACGCAGCTGAATCAAGTGTTGTTAACCTTCGCGCTTGTTCTTAGTTTATTGTTTTACTTAGTCACTTACGCGGCTCGTTCTGCGGAATGAAACAAACCAAACATTAGACTAAACCGATAATCGCTCAGCCAATGCCGCACAGAAACATGTTCAGATTGCTTCCTCATGATTATGACGATGAAATCAAAGTGGAATTCATTTGAGAGGACAAGAGATTACCCACATACGATGCAAGACTGCTAATTCAAATTCAAAGTACCGATCCCAATTGATGATATCAGATGCGGTTGCAAGAAAAACACTAAAAAGTAAAACAGTCCCCGTGCTTCACTCCCATCTGATTCCAGACTGTGGGCCGAGCAATTCGCGGACGGAGTAATACCGGGTTGCCCAAGCCTTTATCGTTAGCAACAGAAGAATTTCCATTCCTTGTGAAAGTATTTTAATGGATCCATTGTACCCTCTATCCCATCATAACAAAACAACCTCTTCCTCTTACTGAAGTGATTTTAATAAGTCGCGTATTCGAACATTCCACACATTTTTCACGCATATAAGCATTAAAGAACTGGTGCGTTTTGTGCACTACTTACCGGCTTTTGATATCCGGAACCACTGGAGTGCAAAATCCCGACCCGTATAGCGGGATACCAGCTGTGGAATTCGTTCAACCACTGTTGCAAAACAGTGGCCGGACAGACTAACAGTACCGAACCCATCGAAAGTGTACTAACAAGTGAAAAATGAAACTTGATCATGATAATCCTCAAGAATACTGTTCAATATCTTACTTATATTACAGTTTTAAAAACAAATCGAAAAAGAGACTATCAGTAAGAACATGATGAAACTTGACATGCCGACCTCAGAACGAAAAACTTCGCAATAATTTTCTACTACTTACAAGTAACAGAAACCGTTTTTAGAATATAGTGCACGATATCGTTTATCAAACTGCATCAAACATTATATTTTTGCAGTTTAACACCTCAGAGTTGTGACAATTCGTGATTTAAGTTTGACTGCATTCGCGATGTGAGCCAGCATAGCGAAATCTATGACACAAATTGAAAACTCAGATGAAGTGAAAGACAGTGAATATCAAAGATTGCGCACTAAGAAGTAGAACAGTGGCACGTTTAAAAACAGGATTACGAGATGAACATCTAACCACAGAAACGGTGTCACTGTGATTGCAAGCCTAACCTATTCCCCATTTTTATGATTCTCTGAGGATCTACATGACATGCCATCTATCAACATCCATCACGTAGACGCACCGCTTGCTCTTGATCGAATTAAATTCGTTCTGACGGGGGAACATTACCTGCACCACTTTAGTTTACATGGTGAGAAACCCATATCCTAAATAATGCGCAGTTTTCCGTTCTTCATCTCGAAAAAGACCGTTTTAGCACTCTTTTGATCGGACTGTTTAGAATAGTTACTACTGCGATGAGTGGCCTAAGGAAGGTGCCGTTGATCTACAAATTTTCCCAGCGGTGATGTGATTAAAGCGACAGACCCAGCTAGATTTTGATTTATGCACTGTTTGTGAGTGTTTGGTCTATGTTAGAGAGGCTGGTCCTCGGAGAATTCAAAGCCATGTCGGTTCATTCGCTGATTACTGCACGGATGTGACTGATAGATCTATGCATGTTCGGTCGATTTGGACAAGGCAGCCACATGAGTCAATCACATGTGTGACCCAGTAGAAGAGGTTGCCGTTTGTTCAACAGTTAGCCCGCCCGTCTCCCGAAGGTCGTTTAGTACGGGAACTGCGATAGGTGCGTGGAACAGAACACCTATGAATTCCAAGAATATGTCGAGAATCCTCTTGATTTGCAGTTACCATAGGAAGCACTGCAGGAAAAGGGTAGCATTACCCTTTTTGCTTACACCCTTATCAGCGTATTCTTGATTCGACAATTGAAATAACTCTGGGAGACCTTCCGTTGGTTCTCCACTATATACATATATATATATATATATATATATATATATATGAACTGACAAAATATTACTATGATACTATGATTTAGTGTTTATAGGTGAGTTAGATGTTACTAATTGCAACAAACGTGAGTTAGGCATCTTTATTGGATATTTTACAATAAGTAGCATATGAATGACCCGAAGCGTAGTATTGATTCATGAATGGACTGGTTCTCAATCCACATCCGGCTTTCCGACATTGAAAATAGCTGCCTGATGCGTTAAAACAAGACCTGTCCAGAGTAACAACAAATTGTATCACCTTTCGGCATAACTATCTACAGCAGAAACTGCGAATGTGCGATGGAATTGATCCCTTCAAGTATATGCTCCCCCTCCTGAAGTGACAACTCTTCGTTTAGTGAGCTAATTAAACGTTCCTGTAGGCATATCTTATTACAAATCGAACGCCGGAATCGCAAGTGAATTGCTGCACACAAGGCTCCAAAACACGAGGCTCGAGACCAACTACATGCATAATGTAAACGCACACCTATTGCACAACAAGAATCAGTCAAATAAAGCGAATCAAAGTGGTTTTAAATTATGGGAAACTTGGATGGAAAACCACGACTGAACTCACTTTGATAATAATTCCAGTTGATTCTGTGATGCAAGCTGTTCGGAATGATGGATGGCAGCCAAAAAAGCAATGACCTATGACAGGGATGAAACCCGGGCGGGGGATGGAACGGGTGGAATCACATGTATGAACATACTCAGCGCATCAAGTCTAGCAAATTTGGTCATTTGATGCCGGTTTCAGTAATAACGAAATGTCATGCACCCGAGTGGGTGAAAATTTAACATGCAACAACTAAAGCGTGACAAACCGGATAAGGGAAAAAACATACAGACATAAAGATCAGCTGTTCACTCATGGGAACCGGTGTCTCCGACTGAATAGCATCACAGGAGCTAGCATAGGCGTGGTATTGAGCAGGGTGACTCAGAAGTTGACTAACGCCAACTATCGCATCATCACAGTATATGAATAGATAAGAACAATCGAAAAAGAGACACGATATGATAGTTGAAAGAACAGAATTGGCGGTTCATTCCGCAAACGATTTCACAAGTCACACATAATTCTGTCTGGATTAAAAAAATAGATGTGAGGAAATTAGCTTGTCCTAGCCATGTNTTCCATGGATCCATGGATCTCGTGTTATTAACATAGATGTGATAGTTGGTTATGCGTGAACGGAAAATCAAAAGCTTTTGTCGCGTGAAACATGTGCACAATACCTCCTCATTGAGAACATTATGCAAAAGGTGACAATCAATCTGGAGTATTATTAAAGGCAACCGTTGGCAGATATTTAAATGTATACTAACCAAAGAAGTTTGTCTGTTCACATTTAGGCATACCACGAGATGAGGAAGTATGTGCCAAGGACCTGGCAAGCAATTCATAGAGCATTTTAACGCGGGCAGGGAGTAGAACAGCAAGCGTTATGACACCTTGAGGTAGACTTGACGACATACAAAGTAATCGCATCATGAAAAATAAAGAACAAGTACAAAAAGGAAGCGGGTGCTGAAAAATAAGTGAGATGTGATTCACCTGAATGGTTTTTCCCAGTCCCATTTCATCCCCGAGGATGCCGCCACTGGGGTTCTGATGTAGCTTCCAGAGCCACTGAACCCCAGTGCGTTGATAGTCAAAAAGACGTGACCAAATACGACCGGGAACACGAAGATTGCCGCCCAAATCACCATCGACTGGAGCAGAAGTTGCAGGCTGTAGACGGAAACAAAGTATATAATGACAGTTCAGTTTTTACAACCATTAACCGTGCATTTTCGTGCGATGGTTTTGGTTGCCCATTTGGATAAAAGAGCGAAATGTAGATTGGAATGTCGAAGCAAATTCAAGCGGAAGATGGGGAATTCATAGAGAGTGGTGTTAGGAAAATAACGAGTGGATGCACGACCGCCACTGTTTGCGACACCTAGCCATATCACTCAGTGTAGCTAACCCTCGGTGAGCATCATCCCGAACGAGATATTGATGCCGAAAATACAATCCCTGGGTAAAAGTGTAGAATGAACTGACAAAAGGTTACCGGATACACATGCCTGACGACCGGTAACAACTGCAGAACCGGTCGTGTTCTTCTCAGAAAATTTCGTCTAGTCATTCACATACTATTTACTGTAAAATACTTGCATATAACATGAGTCGATGTTGGTTTCGAGAATGAACTACCAAAACCTTACATTTGACCTATCAACCCCCACCTCGACTGGGCAAATACTTGCAGTTTATACCAGTCCTCTATCTGAAATGGTTACCCGGGAATTAAGTTACCTCAAAAGGAGTAAGGCCTCTGGCCAGGATGGGTTGATCCCGACGAATTTTAAGGATGGAGGTGCAGCCTTGGTTTTGGAGTTGACCAAACTCCAAGGCTCAATGTGGGAGAGGGAGCAAGTTCCAACTGAATAGTGTAAATCGGTGATCATACCGATTTACAAGAAAACCACACAGAAATTAGTTTAATCAACATTGTTTCCAAACTTCTCGCAAGCATCACACCTTGTCGCAAGTGAAGAGTGCACGCGTGAGAACCAGGCTGCTTTCGGACCTGGTCGAGGTTGGATAGACCATATTTTCACCCTTCGCCAAATTCTAGAGCACCGACATTCTTTTCGTAGACTCACCATGTCTGTATTTCTCGATCTATAAGCGGCCCTCAACTCACTCGACCAATTAAAAACTGGCGCTGCCATTCCCTGATGGGCGTGCCCAAGAAGTTGATTTCAATATTACGATTCATTTGTACTGATAGCTGAGGTCCAGTTACGGCACTTTTCTGCCCCAGTTTGCTGCGGAAAGTGGCGGTCGCCAGGGTCTCCCTCTCCCTCCGTTTCTATGTAACTTTGGCATAGACTTGATTCTTGGAACAGCCCTATCTTCGTGCGACGATAGTGGTATTGATTCACTCCCATATGGCAAACTGTCTGATTTTGATTATGCAGACGACATTGTGCTATGCAGTGAAGTTGCAAGTCTTTCTGGATAGTTTGAGTGCGAGTGCAGACATGTTCGGTATGCATTTTGCACCTTCAAAGTGTAAAAGGTTGCTATAAGATTGGGCTGGTCTAGCCCCCAACCTCACCCTTACTGGAGACGTAATCGACAAAGTAGATCAGTTCCGCTATCTGGACAGCTATATTTCACCTGGCGGACGTGTCACAGATGAGGTGTCGGCAAGCACACACAAGGCTCTATTGGAATTCACCAACTACCTGTGAAGGGTCGAGTGTACGTCGCAGCAGTTCAGCCAGTTCCGCTATACTCCTCAGAAACGTGGTCATTACGAAAAACTNACTGGATAAAGATAGACTGATGGTGTTTGAACACCGTCATCTACGCAGCATTGCACGAGTCTGGTGGGGGAACCGGATACGCAAGTTTAGGCGCGGAGTTTTAAATAACCGCGGTCGTCCACTGGAGCAAGTCATTGACCTCCATAGATAACGTTGGCTGGGGCATGCGTTACGCATGTCATCAAATAGGTTGCCACAGCGCGTGACTTTTGCGGAGGCAGGTAGTGGTCAAACCAAACCTCGGAATGAAGGTATGAAAGCCCTAACGAGGAGACTCGGTCAAATAGATTGGGTTATTCGTCCGGGATGGGATTATGTTATCAGTGGTTACAGACATTGATTGATATGACTGTTGTAAACAGTGAAGCCTTGTCTCAATTTCTTAGTCTACTGGGATTCTCAGTTTTCTCGCCGATGGCACTTTTAACTTTCAATTCGTTCCTGTAACCCTTCATCCAAATGGGCAGCCATGAGACAACCCCCAAAACCAGCTCGCGAAAGTGCATGGTTAACGGTTGAACAAATTTAAAACTGAAAGGATACACCTCATGCCTTGTGATTGGAGCACAGCCCCCACACTGTAGAATGCACCACAAACAGAACCCGATAAATGGGATGGTGCCGTGAAGAGTTGGGCAGTTGGAAGAGAACACAGTAAACTGTGGAATACCAAAAGGGGGACCAACCTCACCACGCTCCCGAGCCAATTCGCGTTCCAACGCGTCCAACTGATTGTGACGACGTAGACGCGTTTGGAAATTAGTCAAACTAGCATCATCCAAGTGTTGCTTCTCCGCTTTGCGTAACTTCTTTATTTTCTCTTGTATATCCTCCGAACAGATTTTTGAGGTTCTTATTAATGGACCAGCTGTTTGAACCGGAACCGGTTTGATGGTTTCTATATTACTGTTACTGGTTGATGGCTGATGACAAAGTTGGTCTACAAAGTAAAGATAAAATAATCAGTATTCTTTCATTTACCTTCATGGAATATATATATATATATATTGAACATAGAAGCGACTTTATGAAAAACAAATAAAATTAACCAGAATTTGATAAAGAAAACGAGGACTTGCCCATGAGGAACAACGCTGAGTTGAAACACAGACACACAGAACCGAGATGCACCGGTGGCTTATCATGTTTTAAAACCACCGCCCAAGAGACGATCAATCAACAAGTTAGCCGTGGAATCGCATTGCTCGTAAACAAACTGGTTATCTGTTCCGAAATTCCACGACAGGAGGTACCCAGAAACGGACCAATTGAGTTCCAAAACTGAGCAGTCCCATGAACCTTTAACTCAGCCCTATAACTCACTCTCTTTTAGCGGGGAAAAGATCTCTATGCGGCCATAACATAACCTGGCTGGCATCAGGAGAAAAAGCAAACCAGAATGGACAGTGCTGCAATATTGAAAACGGTCTTTCGTCACGACGAGACTGCACCTTGACGTGGTGAGATGGCTTGTGCACCTCTCTGACTCAACGGGCTACACAGGATGGCTTTTTTCAAGCCCAAGATCTAATCATGCCTGGAAGGTCGAAGAGTAGAGGACAGACGAATTCCAGTCTCCTGGTCCTCCGGGATGGAGGTTCGATTGGAATTTGCGTTTCAGTCGGTAAAAAATAGTGGAGTAATTGATCCAAGTAAATGGACCTCCATTTCGCTTCACTCGCTGCCTTGCGGTTAGCTTCTTTCAGAACTAAATGCTTTGGTTGAGAACCCTAATCGTTCTCTTGCTTAGCGACTGGACACCTTAGCAGTACCTGTCGATCAAACCCCAATGCATAGGCATTGCGAGTTTGGCAGCGACCAGTGAAGCTCGCTTCTCTGTATTTCGCTGTACGATGATGATGGTCTTTCTGTGAGCTGAATAGGAGATCGGAATGCCACACACTGATACAACACGCAAGCAATCTGATAAATATTAAACTTACCACTGGTAATCATCGGTGAATCTTCAAGCACTACGTCTCTGTTTGACTTTTCTTTCAGCAATAGTTCCAACTTCTTCTGTAGTGAAGCTTTGCGTGAATTGAGAGTATCAATGTTTTTCATCTAAACACGCGATCAAGTACGATAAAGCGACAAACAGTTCACAATACTTTCAACTCCATTTCAAGCTCGAGACTGCGAATTTTTCGGGATCCTGTTATTTCCCCGGAATTGGCTACTGCCTCTGACAGGAGCGTGTCTAAGGCCACTTCGAGTTTTTCGAGATGATTCTGTGCAAATCTAACTTCAGAAATGAAATGATATGATGAAACTGACTTCAAGTCTTCGTCTACATCACGAAGACGTTCCCTGGTGCTGCGAATTTCATTTTGAGTATGCTTATCATAGGCTTTGGTAACTTGTTCAAGGACTCCTATTTGAATCGTCAGTGAAAAAAAACATTAGAGATTACCAGCTTCGAACTCAGACTGTTCATATGCAACTACATTATCCAGGTTGTCAGTTTCTCCGGCGGATGTGGTTTGGATCAGAGTCCTGTCTATCCGAACTCGCGTTTCATTGCTTTTTATCGGATTGTCACATTTACTCTCATTCTCATCAGAAGCCATGAGAACAAGCTGAAATTTCGAAGAAAAAAAATGATTAGCCAGTGGGGCAGAATCATAAGAGAAGGTAACCCTCATAGATATTACGAACGCTCATTCTATTGTTCACTTTTCTCTACCAGAAAAACAATTCATATTAGCGAACAGATCACAACAATCTGACATTTTGAGTTGCTTTTTTCGAATGTAGCCATGTTAAACAAAAGAAACAAATGGAGATCGTTCAGCCTCCATCCAAAACGCATAGCTTTTTTATTCTGTAATTATCCTAAAAACGAGTCAATGCGTCACCTAAGCAGAACTAACATCCTTTTGGTGCCCATACTTGCACAAACTTTTCCACCATAGACGACCACTTCAATATGTTATTTGAAGTTATTTTTTATTATGTTAGTCATTGAAAATAAAATACTCTATTGGGCAGGTGGCGAAAGGCAGAAATATAGACTAAAGTTGTGGACCGTTCAGAAAGTACTTTGTGGTGGTGGTATACCAGCGGAATCCATCATAATGAATATAAAGGTACGAAAATCTCCGGTTGCCTACTAGTGAATGTTGCACACACACCAAATAATTCTCCTCTCGCCTTATTCGTTGCCCTGAGGCACTGAGCTGAAGGCTTGAAGTTGTGGTTCATTATAACCCCTTAGGTCTTCCATTTGTGAGGCCCGCTGTAGCTGTATACCCTTTTAACAAGTACGTGTTGGGTCTGGTGGCCAACAGCCAACACTTGGTGGGATTCAGAGGAAGGTCCCACTGAACAGTCCATCGATGAGCTATCTCTAAATCCTTCTGTAAGTCGGTGCCCGTCATTTTGACGTCATCGGTGAAAATGAAGCAAAGATTTTTGAAATCCTGTGCAAGGTAGTTTAGGAACATTAGGGGTCCTAAAACAGAGCCTTGTGGGACTCCGCTCGAGACCACTCCAGTTTCCGACTCACGGTCTCCCACCCTCACCCTAAAGGTACGGTTGCTCAAAAACGACATTAGCCAATTTATTGTGTTGCCTACTATACCGAGGCCTTGTATTTTGACATCCAACAGCCGATGGCTGACGGAGTCGAAGGCCTTTGAGAAGTGTAAATAGAATGCTTCTACGTTCCTGCCCTCGTCCAACCGCCGCGTAACCTCATCCAGAAATACGAGCAGATTGGTGAGGCATGACCCACGCTCGATGAGACCATGCTGTGTCGGTGTCAGAAGTCGATTTTGTATTAGCTGCAGGTATATCTCCTTCCTAACCAATCGTTCTGGACACTTGCACAGCACCGACGTTGGCTGACAGGTCTGTAGTTTTCGGCTTTGGCGCTTGGACACAGATTTGTGCAGGTCCACTACTAACGCCGTGCGCCAATCATCTGGTAACGTAGCGTTTTGGAGCAATTCCCTAAAGAGACTAGTGATTAGTCCTGTTAGGATCTCGGCTAATGGCTGAACTATGGCTGGATGGATTCCGTCCGGACCTGCCAACTTATATTTATTCAACGCTTTGAGTTCTCGAGTTACGTCGGTTTCCGTTATACAGAGTTCCGCTAGAATCAGCCTGTCTCCTAGCAGCTGTGGTGTCGGAGTCAATGTCATGGATGTCGTCCTACAGACACTATTAAAAAAACCCAGCAGCGTTTTCGCGACGTATTCATTGCTCGCAGCTTTAACTCCGCCAGATGCGTCCAATGCGCCTATACTTTCGCGTGTACAAGCATTAGCCTGCACATGCGCGTAGAACCTTTTGGGGTTGGTTCTTGCTGCCTGTGCCAGTCTAAGCTCGAAGTTATATTGGCTTGTTCTTCAAATTTTCTGTGCCTTGTTCTGTTCCCGGTTGTACTCGCACTAAGTGTGCTGCGTTCTGTACAGCTTAAAGCGGGCCCAGCATCTCCTGCGGCTTACCAGCTCCCTGTCTACTCGCAGACTCCACCAAAGCAACCTGTTGTTACCACGTCTTGAAGTTATTGGGGCGGACTTATCCGTCAGCCTTAGTAATCCCGTTTTTATCGGAATCCATCTGTCTTGTTCAGTGGTTTCCGAAGATTCCAGGTACCAGGTGATGGTTGGTACCTCTCTTGCATTTCTGGCCCATTTACGAGTCCGTAGTATCTCCTTAAAGAGCACCCTTTATTAGAGTGCTTAAGACGGATTACTTTGTGATCGCTTTTATCGACTGATTCATTGGTATTTATGCAACCGATGTCTGTGGCCTACCTTGTGACTAGTAGATCTAGTATCGAGGGTCGATGTTGCCTTTTGGCTCCTGTCACATGTTGTGTGAGAGCTCTTTCCTGTAACCACTTCAGAAACCTATCACCTTGAGAAACTGCAGTCGCGCATTCATGTGACCAGGCTATCTCCGGAAGGTTGAAGTCACCTATTATGAAAAACCTCTGATAGCTCGCCAGGGTTTCTGGCACAATTCTCAAAAACTCTGTACCTTCCCAAGGAGTCGCAAGAGGGGCACGGTAGAAGCATATAATGCCTATCTGCCTTCTTCCCAGTTGGACAGCATTCTACTGCTTGGATGTTAGGGTTAGCTAAGACCAGCTGTACTTCACATTAGATGACGGAAGATTTAACTAGTATTAGTACAGCACCTACCCTTCTCCCATATACTCCATCCTGCCGGTATCTAGTGTAGCCCCCTAGGCCGGCAACAACTTGCAATTCCTGCAACCAGGATTCTATAATAACGACGATTTGGGATCCCTGAGAGCGTGTTGCAATCTCGCCCCGTTATCCCAGAAAACGACAAGTGTTAGTATACCAGACCGCAATGCTTGTAGCTATTTCGACTGGGGCCCTTTGATACTCTAATCTAATCTACCAATTCCAATGTGGTTGCGGAGCAACCTACGTGGGCCGAACAGAGCGACAGTTACGC
>UZAN01042124.1:4446-36093 GCA_900618425.1 Echinostoma caproni
AGCCTTTCGTTATCTTGAAGGTTTCTATCATATCTCCCCTGAGCCTTCTCTTTTCTAAAGAGAATAGTCCCGGTCCCGATATGCTTGTAGTCCTTAACTCGCTGATCCTCTACCATTTTCGTTGTCAGCCGTTGGACCCGCTCTAAGCAGGCGGCATCCTTTTTGAAGAAAGATGACCATACCTGGGCACAATAATCTATGTGGGGCCTTACTATGGCCTTATATAAAGGTATGGACACCTCAGGTTTACGGCCCCACAACGCTGGCCTTAGTCTAAATAAATCACATTAGCTTTCCGTGCTGCTCTGGCACACTGATTCGACCACATAAGATCAGTGGTTACCAAGATTTCTAGGTCTTTTACATTTTCCGTCGCCTCTATAGTGAAGGGACCTATCTCGTGGCCAACTGTGATACCCTCTACGCTTCGCGATAGCAGTTGGCTTTTGCTAGCATTTAGTGGAAAGTCCCACATGGGAGCCCATATTAAGACTGCTGCAATATCCAATTTCACATCGTCCGCGAAGAAAAAGCTAGGTGGCTGGAGCGTTACGGTTAGGTCATTTATGAGCAGTACAAATAAGATGTGTCGAGAAATATGGGATGATAGTGGAGATAGCGGTAACACGCAAAACTCCTCTCCTGTCCTCTCTGAAGCGATAATCCAAGATTTCCAGCCATCTGCATTTAAGTAACTGATCCTCAGTATTTGTCCTGCTTAGACCGCCCTGGTACTTCTGAACAGGTTCCAGTAAGCCATTGTATATACATGAGCTGGCATGCATACCTCCATCACCAATCATCATCAACCACAATCATCAGTCATCTTCAATCGATTATCACTCCCACATATCCACGTGTCCACCTACCCTGCTTCCTCATGGTGTTCCAGGCAACACAACCTATCAACTAAGGTCGAGCCTATGTTTGAAGATTGTGATGCTAGCCGCTGTGACCACTTCATCGGGCAGTTTATTCCATGGATTTACCACTCGGCTAGTGAAGAAGCTAGCCAGTCTAGATCGGTACTTCACTAACTGATAATGGTGGCCTCTCAGGTTCGTATTTTCGCTCAAAGTTAATACTGATTCCGGGTTAGAGAGACCCTTCAAGTACTTGAAGGTATCAATCAGGTCCTTCCTAAGTCGCTGACTCTCCAAGGAAAACAGTTTCAGGCTTCTCAGACGACTGTGGTAACGCGGAGGTGAGCAAAGTATCTGGTGAACCGTCGCTGAGCTCTTTCCAGCACTGCTTTGTCTCTCACAAGGTACGGCGATCGGGCCTGGACGCAGTGCTCTTAGTGAGGACGAACATCGGCTTTATACAATAGTATGAGAACCACTAGATTTCGGGAGGCCACCCTTCTGAGTAGCTGGTAGAGTGCCATATTCGCTGTTTTGGCAGCCATCAAACAATGGCTGCTCATTTTAAAGTCCAGTAATCATGACCCCCAGGTCCTTTGCCTCCGACGTCCTTGGGATTTCGTCTCGATTACCTGCCTCCCCAGTCCATCTCCGATGGGTATCTATCAGTTGCCTATTTTTTTGTTTTAGGTCTTTAATTTCTGTAGCTCTTGCGGGGAATAGCATTAATTCAGAACGAATATCGGCAACCCAGTTCACTAATGTTTAAATTTCACTACGAGGTGACTTAGGTTCTGGCCTTTGAAGCGGTAAACTTTGGCTTTATTTACAATCAAAATTTCCTATGTAGAAGTTTGTTCGTCTAATGTTTTCAGTGGTACGCAAGAGACACTGATGGGAATTAATATCATACGTTCTGTTATTGAGCTCTGTATATATCTAAGTTCAGCCAGCTCACTGTCAATTTTGAGGGAGCCATAGACCGTACTTAGCTTATCATTAATATGCCTAGTGTCGTTCCTGGAGTTTTCAATGATTGTGCTACTAGTAGCTCGGAGCCGAGATTTATAATTGCAAACTATGTTTAGATTTTATGAATTATAGATTGCCCTCTAGGTGTACCATATATATTCACTTTAGGCTAATGCTGGAGGAATCTATTCTTTTACTTTAAGCTGTAGTTCAAACTTACGATAAGAGTTATATTGGTTTGGATGATTGGGCGGTATTGCAGCCTGCAAACATGTCCACATAACCTTTGCAATATTTTTTATTTGAGGTTTCACAGGAGAAAACTTAAGCTGAACTCTTTCCATGTAAAACGGATGGTTTGGAATGAAGTAAACTAACACTTTCTGGAGCTGATAACTTTTGAGAGTTACCTGTGTTCGTGATGGCCAAACATAGCGTCGTAATTGTAACTATTTTCAGTGGCTAATACTTTCATTAGAAAACAAATTCGAAGGGGAACAGTCGTTTTTAAATGATTAATAATTGTGCCTCTACAGATCATACAAAGGTTTTCTGTTTATGGGTGCACATTTTCACCATGGATCGAAAGATCATTCGGGATAGGAAGAGGAAAGGGGTGGGGTAAGCTTTATGTAAATGTATTTGGGGGAATCGATTGCGATTGGAGTTTTTGTGGTGATGTTCGTGGGGGCAAATTGGGGCACCTTTGTGCGCATAGTTCTGCTGCGGAAAGACAAGTGCAGATCACTTCAGCAGTGGCTACCGTGTGTAATCACACTACCTTAGGGGTTTTGAGGGATACACGATAGATTACACCGAACGCGGATCCTGGTCTCATTTGATGGTTTGTATCCACCGGATGGCCATACTATACTCCGTGTTCCTCCTTATCTTAACCAGCTTGGGCATTGTTCATTCATCTGTTAGGATAGTTGCCTCGTCGTACGGCCAATGTACGTTGCATTGGAAACGTACCGAAAGGCGTAAATGACCATGAAAGTGGCCAGGGTAGATGGCCTATCTTTGTAGCTGGTTCGGATGATGTAGACACATGATAATCGAGCTGTATTGTATGTATGTCCACTTCATTGTACGCATCAGCCGTTAGTTCACGAAGTCAGGAAGCGCATCTCCTTGAAAAAGTAGATGGATGAAAAATTTCTTCTAAGCCTTGTGAATCTGGTTAGATAGTGGCCTTTCATACTTGCGAACATAGACGTTTTTGATAAAACGCACAGAAGTAATCAAGGACATATTTGCACTATCTCCTCATTGTGAGTGAATTTTAGGATCTTAGTTTGAAAAATGATGTTTTTTTAAAAAGGAATCTGCGATCACAAAAGTAATCGCAATTTCCAGTGAGCGAGTTCAAAATATTTCTAATTGGTCACATTGAACAAGATAAATCTCTCCCTCAACACTGATGACCTTTAACTAGGCATGTCAAGTTAGTACCGAAACGAAACACAAATTCATCTGTATTTAGAGATGAACATTGTATAGTATCGTTCGATTTTAGTGGTTTCTGTTATTGTCCTCCCAACTTTTTAAAGCTATCATGCAGCATAACGATTAGCTTTTTGAGGAACTAATTATAAATTGTTTTGATAGAAAAGCATATATTACTAATGATGAAATCAAAACTCGTTTGTCAGTCATTTTCTGTTTTTCAGTGTCTCATTGAACTCATTACAAATATGTTTCATATTATTTCAGCCATGCGGGTGGAGGATATGGTTTTGAAAGGATTTGACAAGAAAAAAGAGCGGATGTCTTCAGGAGAGGTTTTGGGTGATACTTTAATTCGCATTGCTAACGAATTGGGCTCCGGAAATCCACACGGTAAGGGTCGGTTTACTTTTTGTATTTAGGGATCATTGAATGAGACAATTTGATAGAGTCTGATAATCGGAGCAAGCTCGGGTCAAGATACATTAACCAAATTGTTTAAGTTTTATTGTGGTAGTAGTTGCTTTTCCACTTATTGCCTTTGAATAATCTTATCCTTAAAGTTAGGTGAAATTTCGATTTGAAGCAACAGCTCCACTAGTGTTTTTCCGTGCCTTCCCTCATGCTTTTGGCTTTTAGCCTTGTTACCTCAAGTGTTGCTCATTCGTTACAATAACTCGGGACCTCAGGATCAGTTCAGTTCAGTTTGTACAACCATTAACCAAGAACTTTCTTGCGCCGGTTTTGGTTGCTGTCTTTTGGCTGCCCATTTGGATGAAGAATAGGGGAAGACAGGAAAGTTGAAAGTAGAGTGGAACAAAAGATGGAGAATTTCAGTGGTTAGAGACATTGAGGAATATGACTGGGTGTCATAAACAGTGGCGGTTGTGCATCCTCTCAATTTCCTTGCAACCTTGTTCCACTTGAATTCTTCGTTCTCTTTTCGGCTCCGATTTCAACCTTCCAAATGGGCAGCCAAAAGACAGCAACCAAAACCAGAGTACAAAAATGCTTGTTTAATGGTTGTACAAACTAAAACTGAAACTACGTAATTTCAATCTTATCGTTTGTTTTCACTGAGGTGTAAGTATCCGTCATTCGTTGGTACTTCGAAAATGTCTATCGTTCCACGTTTTGTCAGAGGCTGGTTATAAAAAGTTATACGAAAAATATATCGTAACATTTTTCATGGTATTCCTAAAAGCATTTTTTTCGTTTGGAACAGGAACTGCTCTGATGAAAACCGGTGAGGCTGAAAACGCTTTAGGCCAAGCTGAGCGCAGCATGGTACAGGCAATTGAGAACGGTTATCTCAGTTGGCTCCGAAAATATGTAAACGAAGACTGCAAGGAAGCTATGGTAACTTTTTGAATTTCCTTTCATGATTTCACGCTCAGTTACGTTTATCCTTTGATATAATGAAAGAATATTTATCGTTCTTTTACCCAATAATCCGTCACTATCATTTTTGTTTAAGTTTTCCAATTAGTCTGTGTCGTTTGTATTTGAAGTTTTGAAATTTTGAAATTTTCATAGTTCGGTTGTATTGTCGTCCAAAACATTCCTAACATGAATATAGCTTCAGCATTCGACACGAAACACAGTTATATTTTCGAGAAAATAATAAGAGAAATGAAAGTTTGATACATCTTGATTTGTTAGATAATTTCGAGTGTCATCTTGTGGTTTAACAGAAAGAAAAAACAAAGCTTGAAGAGACACGCTTGGACTTGGACAGGAGCAAAACTCTTCTAAAAAGAGCCAAAGACGATGTATCCAAAAAGCAGGTATGTCTCGTATTTTTCTCTTTCCAATTGAAAGTGTCCGGTGAATCATTTTGGTCATTCTTTGGTTTGCTTTTAAATATGTTGCATTAATAGCAAACACAATAAACACATACCTTCAAGGAAAGACGATTAAATTATAGAAGTGTTTATAATTTTCTCCTAAACATACTAAAAGATGTTCTTTAGCAGCGAGAATCATTTCACGACTGGTTTGATCTGTTGTATTGCTTAGCCTTCTTGTTCTTTTGTCTCAGTTTACGATCATGAATCAACTTTGAATCCTGTTTAAGTAAACGCGGAACCTCATTTTAATTCAGTTTGGTTTACNTTTTTCGATTCTTTTTTTCGGTTTACAGTGTATGGGAGTAGAAGACTAGTTTCATCTACTGTATCTCTTACATCGTTCCATCAATTCCTAAACTTAACTTGCAATATATATATATATATATATATATATATATAAAGAACATTTCGTAAGAAAGCTCGGTCTTTCATGGCCAGCAACACACACAACACAGCCGTTCCCCCACCCACCCGTAATGATCCAAACCAATGCGTACGCTTGATGTCCATTGTTTTATCAACATCCGGTCATGGAACTAGAATGTCGATTATTTTCCCCAATCTTTTTTTACATAAATTGTCATGTATTAGCTTGTGAATGAATCACCGCACACGAGATTGTTCGCTACCGTGTTTTTTGTTACAAACTGTACGTATCCATATATTAGACTGCACACGGTTTTGAAACTTTTTGGAATTACCGCTTAACATGATTTTTATCCACAGGCTGTTCTAGCTAGTTCTAGCTAGTCACTGACCTGAAATGTCCAGGCTATCAACACTACGTATTAGCAATTGAAATGAATTTAAGTAGGTGACAGTTTCAAGTTTACTTCTTTGTCGTATTTTGTTGTAATTATTGATCGCTGGCATCAACAGAGGGGTTAGCTTGAGTGATCGTATCCGTAGCCTTCGGTGGAATAGTCATTTATGAAGAATTACGGCAGTACTTGAAGGTTTGATTTTTGAGTGTCGATGCCAAGTTGTTTGGGTTTTATGTTCCTCGAACAGAGTTCGAACGTCTAAGGTGCCCAACATACTCTAGCGTCAAGTCCATCCGGAGAGTACTCTTGGAAGTAGCATATGTGGTTCATTCGGAGAAGTTTAGAATCAAAGTCTGCTAACTCCTGCGTACAAGCTAGCGGACAGTGGCTCACCAACTCGGCTTTGAGTCTTAGGATTGATTTCTCGTCTCCTCCCATTTGCAAGAGCACCCTCTACATGATAAGACAGTGGGTAGGATTCTTTCCATTAAGATTGCGGACGCATTATTGGGGGGAGGGGGGCGGCTGGGGTCAAATTGAAAAGAGCTCGGTATAGAGGTCTGATTACTGAAACAATTACTACAACTTTATTATTCGACGCATTTTTACTAACTTAACTGTCTATAACCACCCCAACTATTTTGTGTTTACTAAAACGTCGCTCAAATTAGTCCAATTTGGGGGTTCATCATGTTTTTTTCCTTAGTTGGTTTCAAAGGGCTTTCATTGAAATATCGCATTGTTTCTATGAATTAATTGCTTGAAAAAGCAACCAGATCCTGTTCTTTAAACGAGTTCAAGGACTTGTACAATACCAATGTAAAGAAACAACCCATCGGAAATGGTTTAAATCTATTGACAAAGTTTTACACCCCGCGCTGAGTCCCAGTGGAACATAAATTTCTCTATTAGAAATAACTTGTACCTTGTATCTTATCTTAGTAGGCACAGTTAACTTTAACGCTCAGCTGAAAGCCCGGTACGAAACAGAAAGGTGTTTATGGATTCATACACAATTACAACCATTTGAACGGACAAATAATTCAACTTTACCAAGAGCGAGCACTAACTTCTCTTACAAAAAACGACACCACCTTCAATGGCAACATCATACCTCTTCACAATGATGGAATCAAATCGCCCACATTGCCATCATCTATCGCTTTCAAGGATCCGTTGAAGACTGCCGCTCTGGCTTACCAACACACGGATCATGCTCTGTCACAATCCAGGTTCTGCCTACGTCGCAAGAAAGTCGGCTAAAATGGCTGCCCTCATTGCAATGTAAATGACGACTACAAATTGATTTTTGGAGCGGAACTTTCGTCGCTTCTCAGTTGAACCACCCATCGCAGGACTGAATGAAAACTAGAAACTTACCAACGAAGCTATTCACTCGTCCATCAAGACAACGCGGGATTCTGGCACTATCCAATCACAAACGATGCATTGCGTCAATCTCTGCTGCCTTGCTGGGTGTTTGCAGAGCTGTTTATTTGGATGCTAAGTATGGCTACACGAAAGTCCTATGTTTATCAACCCATCAAGGATCTGATAAACAACCGAGAGAGGTGGTGGGGGTATCAAAATGTACAGAGATGGAGACGACTGCGGCTATTTCTAATGGTCGCAATCTTCTTCATCTGTTTAGGTGTATGAACCTATGCCCGAGTGAAGAGTCTGAAGGTAAACAGAAACACTTTCAGCAATGCCGTCTTAAATGATGGGTTGAAAATGTCAAGGTTAATGGTTGTACAAACTGAACTGAACTTTTCAACTAGTCTCCATCGACATCAGTTTTTCTAAATTCTACCTCAATTGGACAACTTCTGCTTATTGATACCCTTTGTTCCAATTACTAAGTTCACTTCAGATGGAGAATGTAAACAAATTTCTCTCCGTAGCAACTAAGTCTCTGTTGGCCAACGTATCGCGGATGAAATTTCAACACATAAAGAAGCATCGTTTGGTACCTGCTAATTTGAGACCTTCCGGGTGCTGAGCGACCCTCCTATCTGTGTCGGGCCGAGTGTTTGCTGCATCTGTTTAGCTAGTGCTGTTATATGGCTTAAAGACTTGACTACTGAAGGGAAACACAATCAGTGTAGACTATTCGTGTTCAGATACTGCATTGCACTTGTCTGGTGGGGAATCCGGACAAACAATGCCGAGGTTAGGACCGTAGTTTTANGTGCTCGACCTCCATTGATTATGTTGGCTAGGGTGCGTACTGCGCATGTAGTCAAGTAGAGTGCCACGACGTTTGTAAGGTTTCCCAGGTGGTGGTCTGTAGATCGGCGTCATCGATGATTAGAGACTATGATTGTCACACATTGGCTTTCGTGCAACTACTCCATTTGTTTGCAACCTTAGTGTGTCTAAATTTCTTTTTTTTTCACCTTGTTACTGCTTTCAGCTTTGTATTCTTCCGCTCTACTCTTAAGTACAGAGGGGTAGTCAAAAGACAGCAACCGATACCGCTACATGAAAGTGCAATGGTTGTATAAACTGAAACTGTACCCTATCATTATTTTTGGGGCAGCTATCACTAGTCATGCTGTATTAAACTGTGATTCTATCTTAACTACATAGATTCATGAAACAATGTACACTCAACAACAAGGTTGTTTTTTCGGTAATTCAGTTCCCACAGAGTGTTTGCTCTTTATTCACTGATTGTTACAAGCGTGCGACGACGCATGATAATACAATGGGCATGGGTTGTACAACATTTACCTGGCTTTTGGCTTCCTTCTATTACCTCCTAGCTTGAAAGAATAGTAATATTACATGACCAAGGTATTATAGCCGCAAAAGTGACCAACTTTGTTGGTTTCGTCGTTTTAAACTTGAATTAAAAAGAAATTTCAGTGAGATGAACTGATCTCTGGTTTCCATGAAGATGCAAACCGTCTCAACTAAGGTTTTAAACCCTCACTTACACTTTCCGATAATCCTTTCTTCACATTCAATTTCAGAGTGAAGCCACTGCGGTAATTAGCCTCCCCAGTCCCATTTTTATTTTCGGGTTGATTGTTTTGATGTTATTCAGCCGAGCTTCGCCGTTGTCTTCTTTTCTCTGCATCACAGTGGAACATGGGGTTAATGTACTGTTGCACAAATTCCTTTGTTTCATCCCTATCCTCGTTGTTGTGCTATTGGAAATCTTGGTGTCATTTAGTTTGTGTATAAAACCTGCATGTGGCCTGATGAGATTTGTCTGCTATGCAAGTTTAATCCAGCCGGCATTTTATCGGTTATACTTTTCTTCATTTTATGATTACCCTTTTTGAAGGGCGAGGTTTTACTAGAGGTAGGAATTGTTTCCCTGTGATAGATGTTTGTTGCTCTGGTTATTTGTCGATATCCCTTAGTCGGAGTCTAGATATCCCGTGTTTGCTTGGGAAGTTATTGCTTAGGGAAAGTTTAAAGCTGCTTAAAGGTGGGCAAACTTAGTGCTTTGGACCGAATCCGAGTGGTTCGTTTATAATATCGGACTGCAATCTATGAGATTCGGCTGAGATAAAAAACTTTGGATGATAAAGTTAAATACTACAATCACTGATGTTCTTTTGCCCACCTTCATGGTCTTTTCTTTTGTCCTTGTTTCGTCGCGGTACTAGCCTTTATCCGTATTCCTTCTCTGACTGCATTCAAAGAGGAGCGGTAAGAAACCAAGGCTTCCAAATGCCAAGTTAATGGCTGTGTAAAATTAAATGAACCTCCGTGTCAGCCCACCCTTCCTATTGGTCGCATTTTCGTTACAAAGTCCTGTCTCTGAGTCTGAACGGAAAAACTTTCTGAAGAAGTTTATTTAAGAGCTTTTCCCCTGTTGTCTGTGCAGAAATGGTTTACATATCCACCACATAGTACTTTCTTGTTTTGTTTTATCTAGTTTAACGACTACATATGTGTTTTCATCTGTTATCATCACCGCAAGATCCTCATTTGTTGTGTTGAGAACGCATCAGTGAGGTGACTTCCTTACTGCTCATATTTCCATGGTTACGGGTTCTCTAAATGTGTACGTCTTCGAGATTGGGTGGTTTTAAGTGGTAAAATGTGGAGCATTTTGTTGTACCGAGTGGATCAAAGATTCGGTCTGAAAGACATGCTATTCTGATCCCAAGCATTTGTTGCATCTTCATTTCGTTATGTTTATTGTTGGAGTTGTCATCTATTCAATCATCATCTCATAGATATCCCTCTCATTCTTTATGAGCCTATTGTATATTTTCGTAGCTCTCTAGTGAGTTAGATGGCCTTTCTCTTTTATATGCTATCCAGTACAGTATATTTGGATCGGATCGGAAATATGAATGAAAAAAGATAGATAAAAGTATCCTTTTCATCCTTCTCTATGGGTGAAATTCTACGCAACTTGGCAACGTTACTGTTTCAACTCGCATGCTTTCCTGTTTCTTCCTGTTCAAGAAAATTAAGTTAGGACTTCTTTATTCTATCTTTTATGTTTTCCTGTTTCTCGAGAAACACGTGAGGTGGCTGCGTTTTTATAAGCACGGTTTCCATTGTCCTTTTGTCATACTATCCTTTTCTAATATCCATCAAATTTGTGGTAACCCAGCTATTAAAACTTCAATGCACATGTTTAGCTGTCAAACTTGGTTAGGGTAATCTTTTCTTATCGATAAACAGCCTCCGTTCTGAGGACGCTAGTCGACTTTATGAATCTAACCACCGATATCTTCGAAGTACTGGTCGTAGCTGATGAGAACGCCGAGTGCGCAATGATCAGGTTCAGTGTTGTTTGCTGAAAGTGGAAATAGCTCCACACCGCCTCCAACGATTCGGTCATGTTTTGCGTATGCATACCCATTGTCTTTCTTCTTGCGCTGTATTTGCATTTGTTTGAAGAGTGTCCTGGGACTACTGGGTTATGAGGAAATTAGCCTGAGTATTAAATTTGCTCGGTGTTTCCCGCTTGTGACCCACGAGACGAGGGTTGCTGGAAACGCTGAGAGATTTGTCTCCGATACCAATCAGTGCCGCGAATGTTTTACCGTCTTTTATTAAAATTCTGTGCCACACGTAAACAAAAACAAAGTATTCACAAAAAATAAGTAAAGGATACGGTGAAACAGACACAGAACATTGTTCTTCTTCAGTTTATTGTTCCATCTAATTCAGCTCACGTTGCACTGAAAAGTGGAACTTTATGGAACGGGCTCCAATAATGTTCACTGAAAACTGTTACAAGCGCTTTATGTATACATAAACGACATAAATAAAAAAGAACACTGTAAACTGAGCGCTTTTGATCATCACTTTGCAGCGTCACTGTCGCTGTCGGTTTTGGAATACTTTACCCTACGCCAAGATCAAGCATTTGTAACCGTTTCTATTGGTCGTTATTGGACTTTATTTCGTTTGTTTTCACTTTTCGGAGCAACGTGACTTGGGTCAGATTTAAAGGTTTATTGCATTCTGTAGAATAGTCTGAAATAGGGAAAATGGAACATTTGATACCTTTTAAATATTCTGTGTTTACAAGTATTTTCGGCAATTATCTCAATGTGCGACTAGGGTAAAAAAAGAGAATAAACTGTGATCTAATCATAAACTCATGACGTTTCATTGTGATGAGAGCTAACTATATATTGTTTGTTAATCAGTTAATTTTTATCCGCTAGTGGTATAACTGGCTGTATTGAGGTTGTGAACTTGGGGAAAAAGTCATATAGAACTAGATTTCACCGATTTTCCCACTTGTGGTTGTTTGAACCCATTTGCGTCCATTTAAAAAACAGCTTCCCAGTCGAAGTTACCTAACCTAGCGAATTTACGACGCGTTTTATTCGTACCAGAGAATAAAGATTTTCAACAAACGATTGATCACCTCGATTTTCAGGTTGAAACATGGGGCACACGTTGCAATTTTCTCCCCTGAATAATGTTGTATGCACTTTGAAGATTCACGAAATGGATTTCTCTGGTTTTTCTGCTAAGTAGCATATCCTTTTCTTAGAAGTCAGTTTTTTTCTTCTAAAAACTACGGGTCTAGGGTCTGAAACAGATATAGATTCGTTAGCATAGTAATCCCGGGACCGATTCATTTTCCCACGGGTTTTACTTCATTCCACTGAATTCTCCAATTCTAGATGATCTTCGCTATTTCGACCATTTATCTCCAGTTCCTGATGACAATAAGTATGTGGGTTGAGCAGCATTGGCGATAATAAAGGTGTAGATACTGATGCGATCGGACCGTATAACAGATTGATAAAAACTGGTTACCCGCATTTTGTGGTCATGAATACCGACTGAAACTGGATATCAAACCATACTATCAGGGCTATTTTAAGGTGGTGACTGTTTCTTTGAAAGCGCTTGTGATAAAGCCTGCTTGAATTGGTACGCTTTGTTTTCGTAGTTGTTCGAACTTTTCAGGCGTAACACTTGGTTGAGCTTACTCTTTCCCTTCCCGTTTTGTAGTGTGAACCGTCACTCGCCATTTCGTCCTCCTAACCAAGTCACCAATTGCACATGTAGGCATGTAGGCTGTGCTGCATGCACCACCAATTGACTTGTGAAAATGTTTTACTCCTTTGGACTAAAATAACTTACATTTTTCGTATTCAATAGAACACGTTAATTCATTTAGGCTGTTGAGGGACAAAGCCACCTTACATGCGTTTGTTCGTTTAACGTTTTCCTGAACTTCGTCAATGATTTTCCGGTTGATTGTGGATGCGCCAATTGCATTCGATTATAAGATTGCATGCCGTAAAACAACTCTAGCAGTGTTCTATAGCATTTTAAATCCAATAGCCATGTTTTCCCTAATTGCCCTCTACAGGTCAATGTAAAAGGTTATAATGTTCCTTCCATACATACTAAACTATCCGAATACTTTTCACTTTGACTTCTGTTTTTACCTAGAAACTGGAGCAGGAGTTGAACGAGCAACAGGCTTTATTTAATCGTCAGTGCGATGTCACCCGACAGGCAATGGATACGTGCATAGCGAAGTTTGTGAGTGACATTTGCAAATCGTTCCTTCTCATTTCTAACCTGACTGTGTTGAAGACGAGTTTTGTTAAAATGAGCGGATGCAAAATAAGAAGTTTTAGTTCGTACATTGTTTCGTTGAATGAACTACACATTTAATGCAAATGCAACTCACATGGTTTCCTCTCTATGACTTTATTATTCCCTTACATATTTAAATAAGAGTGCAATTTTCATACCGTATACAAATAAGAAGAACGTGTTGGATGGTAGAAAATGTTTTCTCCATTTCTCCTACAACACATGCTTGGTACAAAGCAATTACACTGTATTAGCCAATAGTCAGTTCGAAGGTCGTTTATCTGATTAAATCGAAAGCATAGTTTGTTAATTAAAAGGATTAACCGATACCAGTTACATTGGACTATTTTGTTGTTCACAAAATGTGTGAATCCGTCAATTATGAGTATGCAAATCACTATGGGCAGATCGTTAAGTTTGATTGGGATATAGACCACAAATCAATGGTCTGATGCTTAGAGTCTGATGTCAATTAGAAGTCGATTTTTAATCGACTGGATTATGCGCCTTTAAGGCTGTTTTGCGATGCCAGTGGTTACCAGCGCACTCTGTCATACCACGAGAGTCTAACAGTTCGATGGCAATCAAACATTTCAACGCAAATTACTGAACTCGATGGCCATGGTACCCTTTTACTTAATTTGAATCAACGGTCTTTTTGAAACTGACGTATAAATCAACTACGCATACCCCGGTTCCTAAAGCTGCAATTGGGCACACTCGTTTCTATAAACTATTCTAAACCAATAAGACCGATTAATTTAGTTTTTGCCTCTACTCATCCACTTAATCTCTCTGTAACCTTAGTCTACTTGAACTCTCTATCTCCACTTTTATAATGTTTCCAGGATCCTACTTCTTCCCTAGACTTTACCGAAAGTTTTCATCCGAAATACAGCAAACCAAATCTTATGAATATGCAAGGTTAACAGTTGAAACAGTTGAAAAAATCAGGACGATAGACCTTTCTTATGGAGCTGCTCAGTTTGAATTGCTTGCTGAAAATTGATTGTGTTAGACCGAAATGAAACAGGTGTCATTATTCTGTGATATATATGTGAGTGGTAATTCTGAAAAACACTTGATTTTCTTGAAGAAACTCAATCCATATATTTACTCAACTTTTGAACCACGTATATATAAGGGAAGATGCACGTTGATTCGGTCGATGAGTTCATGTCGTACTTGAATTGCCTAATATGTCTCACTTTATCACCAAACAGGATGAACACAGAAACGCTTGCAAGGGTCTGTTGCAAGCACAGCTGCAGTATTACCAATCATGCACAGAACAAATCGAAAGCACACTCCAGTCGTTGTAATCGGTGAGTACACTTTGCAAATGAATGCTTTAAACACGTACCTTTACTGGTAGATTGGTTTCCGTTTGTGGGAAGTGTACTTAATTATAATTGATGTAATATATGATGAATGCAGTACTAGGCATCCCTATCAAGTTTAAAAAATGACTATTTGAAAGTCTTGCCGCTATCGTTCATCGGTGGTGGCCGAGTGATTAGGTCACCAAATTTTGACCCGGTGGTCCCGGGTTCGAACCGCTCCACCGCCACACATCTTCCCCGGGTAGCCTTTGTATGGCCGCGGCTCCCTTCCCTGAAAGTTGGTTGTACACTTGTATATTCAATAAATAAAAAGAATAAAAGACGTTCACGTTCATACAGCATAACTGTATTTGATGACGCTAGAAATGTACTGAGCCACGTACTCCATTCTTTATGAAGTAGTTTGTGAAGTTCCAGAGGGATCAGCTTCCTAGGGCTTACAGCCTGCGGAGCTCGATGCTACCGAGAGCGTCAACAGACCACTAAGGTGATTAACCGTCAATAAGTGAGTATCGTTTCGCTGAATGAACGTTTACAGACGATTAGCGGTGAAGAGGTCCTAATATTAATTCGGACTAAGTCGGGTTTCCCAGTAGATCAAGAGATTGACAAATTGGTATTATAACTGACATTGCTCAGTGCTCCATTGGGCGCTTTGAATGATGCCTTTCATATGTTGCTCACAATGTGTTTATTCAAAAGAATTTGCGTTGTGTTTTTTATTCGTTTTTTCCTCGATTATACTGAAGCAATCCTTTCATTTGAGTAATAACCCCCTTTTGTGATTTTTCTTTTTCAGTTCCGCTCGAACTTTTGGATTCGTATGATAACCGGATCAATTCCATATGGACTTTATTAGGTTGTCCCTACTGATTAGTGCTTTGGGCCCACGGTCTGTTCTCTTTCCGTCGCCCCTTTCTACCCAGTGTTTCCCGGGTTTCGAATGTGTTCCTCATTCTCTTTGTTTGTCACTTTGCTGTTTGACCTAACACAGAGACACTCTTGTGATAATGATATTTAACTACCGCTTTCTATGATCTTTATTGCTGCAAGATATAAACGTTTATTTTTTCCAAGAAATTAATTGGAATTTCCATTTATACTTTCGGTCATTGTTGCCCCCCCCCTCAACCCACGAATATTCAGCCCACAATCTGGTGTTTTTGCACTTCAAGCTTTGGTTGTCTCATATGGTTTTCATGATGGATTGGAATAAAACGGTGATAGTCAACTGAGACTTGTTGTCATTATCCATCAATTTCTTAAAGCTAATCGGATTAGAAATGAAAAACTATCGGATCCTATTCCGTTTCAAGTATTAAAGCCAAACGAATAAATAGGTGCAGTTGGTGATTTCTGTTTGTCCGCATATACCCTTATCACACACTGTAAGCAAACTATGGTAGGTAAAACGTTCGTTTTTGGTAATTCGTTCACAGACAAATACATCACCGTTTATATCGTAGTATTTTGTGAGATGAAAATCATTACGGAACGAGACAAAACTGATGTTAGGTTTTAGACCGGATCCTGCCCACACTGATCATCACACACGTATTTGTTTGAGACACTGGGAGAGGGGGAGGGGTACGGTTATGTCGAGTGTTGTCATGGCAATGGAAAATTGAACGTTCTGACAAATCTTTTGGGAGCAGGGTGAGTCGATGGATATGAAGGCATATTTTTTCTTTACTTCTACTGCAGGCTAGGATCAATTCGTAATCTCCTTGGACAGACGCCTGCAAACTAGAGGGCCGGAAATACCTTGGTGACATCAACCACTTTGTGCGACTCCACGATGTGTCAATTGGTCAGTCTGGTCACTCCATTATTTAGCTAAACAGAACAGTGTCCGCGGACTTGTTCAGATAAACCTCTACTCGTGCTGCCAATGAATCTTTTCTCACAAGAATAGATAAATGAGTACCCACGAAAACAGGCTAGTTATTTATGAGTTGGAAACGATAGCAACCCAGAGTTTAATGCGATTCCAAGCTTCGCTGGAAAGACTATTTTCGCTCATTGCTATAATTGACGCGTTATCCCCTCAGTAATAGTCATCCTTTAAAGTAGCAATGTGTAATGTGGTTGCTTTTAAACAGTGGTGACTGCTGACACCGAACGATGTCTGAGTATCGGTCTGTGCAGTCATTCGAAAGGGTAACGTCAGTCCACCCTCAGTGGTACAATGTGTACATTTTCCGCGCTTGGTATCTATACGTTCCATCTGGTTCCTCTTTCGTTCCAATGGCACAATAATTTTAAAATGAATATACTCTATATCCCACGGGTGTTTCCTGTAGATAAAGCGCATCAGAGAGTTCTACCTGATTATAGACTGGCTAGAACGTTCACTCATTCGTTCTTTTTCCAAGGTACACTTTATATGTAGATAAACTGAGTTTTGTTTGACCCAACGTCCGCCCTGATCTGAGCACTTTCTTTGACTTGGTTAACATAGTTGTAGTTTGCGGGCACGCAAATCTTTGATTGGTTTCTTTATTACAACAACGCTTGTGTCGTGATATGTTGGACGCAGTACGAACACAGAAAAATATGTCACGAATGCAAACATGGCCATATTATTAATCCCTGATTGCGGTTGGCTCCCCGGTTGTACTACTTTGTTGTCAATTCATGGCAGTCCGTGTCGCTTGTCTGTCAATGTAGATGTGCTGCTTTTCTTACGAATCAGAACTGTAAACAGTTTTCCGTTTATTGGATGACATAATAAACGATCTGTTTGCGGTAGCAGATGGATAATCTCACAGCGTCTCGTAGTATACGTTCACAAACCACATCTCTGCAATCAGCGATGTCCTCTGGTCCACGTTGATCAAACATTACCCTATTTAAGAGGATTTTGTGCATTTGCTGTTAGCCAAAATGGACACGAATACCTTGTTATTGTTGTATTGTATTGTATTGTTGGGATCGACAACTGATTGTCATAGTATAGTGCAGCATCTTCATTTTTGCAGTTGTGTTAGAGAACTCTTGATTAATCCTTCAAATGGTTTGATTCCGCATTTCTTGACCAAATTAATCAAGGCATACGTTAGGAAACCAAAATGGTGAATTTTCGGTACCCTCTAAACTTAGGCAGTCGATAGATATCGTTACAAAAAGGAATCAGATTATCGGAGAAATCTTTTCCCTTTGATCCGACTGAATAAAACAAATAACACCACAATGAGCAGAACTGATATTGGCCATCCGTTTTGCGTGCTCTCAGTCAGCTATCTACACATTAAATAGGTCCGATTTAATCAGTTTTTTGTTGGGAAGATTTTGGGTCAACCATGAAAAATGATCTAAAATGCTTAAGATCACTGTGGTCAAATGAACCAGGCGAGTGACAGTCTCTAAAGACATCTGTGCTACTATTAACTTGTTCACCCTGTTTTACTGTCGTCTATTGAGCTCCAACTCTGCGGGCACCTGACATATAGTGTTTGGCTTTTGGTGATTTTTCTGTACCAGTTACTGAATTAGTAAACAGTCGTCGCAGGTCACACGGTGTGTTCGTTCCTGTCGGAGTATGTGACTTGTTGAGCTTCGTCATTCGGAAGCGGAGAGGATACAAAAAGTCTTTCATCTGAAAATGATGCTTGTTTTAGGATAGTTTTGTTGTGCATACATCTATAAGGTTGAACTTGCGACGAGGTCAACACATATGGAAACGAAGACATGGAAAATCATATGGTTACATTGTCAGTGTTTGTTTCCATAGTCATGTCGGTTGTGTTGTGCCATTTGCTCACAGACGGTTTTATTCAGAGAATTCCATGAGGTTTCATCGGAATAGTTTAATCCAAAAGGTCGATCATTGGCATCTTATCTTTTACGCTTCAAGTCCGCATTTCGTTGGCCCCAGCTTCCGGTTTTCAGGGCGAACATTCTCCGACTGGACTGTTATATATATAGGCTGACCAGCACATCCCACTATTAATCCAACCGGTTCTTGTCTACTCAGAAATCTTGGGAGCAATTTTAAAGCGTCTTTCCGAACACTTAAGATTCCAAATTGTCCAGCACCTCTAGATTAGTTGGGTTGGCTCTAGAAACTTGTTTTTATCCTAGCATATGGTTTCGCATTTCCATAGTTCAGTGACCATAGGCCTGCTACGAAAATGCAGCAATTGACACTTCCGCAATCGGGTTCGGGAGTGTAGGTACTAAGGGGCCAAATCGTGAATAAGTTGGGATGGTAAAACGTTTTTTTACCGAAACATCCGTATTACGACGCTTCGGATCAACGTCAGATTGTATGAGTTGATCCAGGTCAATGGTATTTGCTGATGGTAGGCTTGTATAGCTGTGCAACGAACAATAATGGTTTTGCAAAAATGATGAAATTTAGTATCCTAATTTGAAGTTTGTAGTTCGCTGCGATTTATTCCGCCACGCGATTCGTGCCTTTGTTCCTCAGGTATTATTTATTTATTTATTTCTTTGAACTAAAAGTCATGAAGCCGAATATAATACAAAGTTAGAGTTGATTGATCCAAACTATCTCGATTGGAGTCAAATTTGACTGGTGACGACTGTTGCGAGATTTATAGGTCTCACAGTCACGCTGTCAAGCACCTCTGACAGTGAACTCATTGGGTTCTGGGGATCACAAAGAATTTTACCACAATCAGGTAAGCACAGTGGAATGTTCGATGTTTCCGTACATTTTGGATGTGTCACATACTGTCGGCATGACCCATCTTTCGAAATATCTCTCACCTTAGGGAACAAGATTTATAGAGACCATACACTTGCGCCATGCTGTATCTATCTCAGGGTTTATTGTTCCATCGGACTCACAAATTCTTGAAAAAGACGTCAATTATTAGTCGTGCTAAAAGTCCACATCCTTGAACGCCTACACGGGTTGAACTGTCTCACGCATGGGCTCTAACTTTGATCTACAAACGAAGGTAGTGGGTTAAACCGGTATAAGCTATTCGGAAGTTATACGGACATGATGGAATTAGCGGAAATGCATCTTGTTACTATGAAAGATAAAAATCAGATCTGTCTAATCCGTCATTGCCACAGGAATAGATCGACTTAATCAGCTGTTAACTTTTTCAACCCGCAGGCACAAAATGCATATCGCTGATTTTACTGTGCGAGAAAGCTTGTGGCCTATCCGAATATCTGGTAAATAGCACAATCTCTCTCTCAAATATTCTGTACCAGTTATTTATGACGGGTCGACTTACGAATATAGTGTTACTTGAAAAGCGATTGAGACTAGTGTTGTAATAGGAATTAACCTAAGCAAAGATCAGGTAAAGTTAAGAATGCCCTTGATTAGTCTATCACTGACCAATTTTCAGTGGAAAAGGTTATCACATTAGCTTTCACATATACGCACGTGAGGAGGTTATATAAACCATAAAGTATTGCTCGATGTGGTGAGGCGGATACAGGAGAATAGTCTGTTGTTCCATGAAATTATGCCTCTTTTTATCGGCTAATTATTTATTGGTACCCAATAAAATGAGATAAGGCACAATGTGTTTACGGAAAGCTGTGGAGTGCATGCGAAGAGCTAAATCTATTTCGGGTGACAAAGGTGGACATTACGAGAGAGGACTGAAATTGCTTTACACAGTCGCTTCCTATTTACAGGTATAATATTTAATAATAATAATAATAATATTTAATAAACTCTTCTTGTTTCTCTAGGTATGGTTTGGAAGCACTGGATATTTGGCGAATCGTTGTATCCACTTGACGCTGCCGGTCGACGGCAAATGACAACATGACCTAGACTAGTTACTCCTGGTGTTCGAATATTCAAATATGTCGTTCAATTGGAAGCCTTAAGGGTTTTGGTTTAGAATTGAACCAGTGACAGAAATTATGCCGGTGTACATTGTGGATGCCCGTAAATCCAGCCACCAGTTTATAAGCATAAGCGACGAAACATCAAAACAGTGCTCAAAGTGGAAGACATTGAATCACCCAGTCCGTGACCATCCTGATGTGCTTTGCTTATACTGGTTCAGTTTCCGCCGTATTGTGAACATTGTTTTTACTTTATCTGCCATAGATCGGTGATGTTCATCTCCTGGATAGGCACGTAAAGTACAGGTGTTTGATAAACAGCTTGTTTGAAGGCTCTGTTACTGTCATTGTTGTATGGTTGAAGCAGAAACACCGTTTGAACCGGGTCACCATTTTTGAGACAAGCTCAGAAAAGCTTGGGTTCGTTCAGTAACAGTTAGAACAACTAATTCAACCTTTGAATATTTCAACAACTTTGAGTAACAACCTTTAGCTGGCTTGAAAAGGAAATGGGAAAATTCAAGCATTTCCAGCGATCCATGAAGAAAAAGTGAGAAACAAGACAAAACAAAAACGGAACAGTTCGATCAGTATCAAGGAGAGGTTATATTTTAAAGTTACAGATTTTATCACATTTGACTGTTCAGTACCGCTGCAAACTGAGCGCAGGATCTGAAGGTACTGTGACACTGTCATTGTGGTTCACTTTTAACTAAGTGAATTGCAAGACAATCGTTGGATACTCTTCGTGACGGGACAATCTTCGTGATTTGAGTACAATCTTGAATAGAACCCAGAAATCAGCAATAGGTCTTAGTTTTGAGGCGCAAAATGAATGATATGAGAAAAAAGAACGACAGACGATGGCATCGCAATTTCCTGGACTAATCATTCTGGTCAGCTACTTTGGCGGACTCGGCAGTATACCATGTTTTTGCTTGAGCAACTGCGTGTTTTCGTTGCAGTTCAAAGTTTGTTCAGAACTTACGAGGTTGATTTCTATATTTTCTACCGACCGTAATTCTCCACTCCTGCTTTCAGACCCACGGGACTTCAGTAATCTTAGAGTTCGTGACAGTTGATGGGAGTTCAGGGGCGTGGGGTGGGGACTTGTAAACCAAATGCGGAAAGTACCAAAATTCACTTAAAAATAAGGCAATTGGCAAATAACAAACAAAAAACCAAGTCAGCGCTTATTGTTAAACCCTACAAATCAATCATACTATTCAACGAGCAAACAGAACTTGTATTAGAGTTCAACGATCTCACTTAAAGATTGCATTTTTACCTCAAACCTAACATGAACCAGAAACCTTTGCCTTTGAATAGTCGCCAGATCATGCTTTTCACGGACGAACTCACCACTATATAACTAGGTAAAACAATGTTTACTTGACTTGGTTCATACCCAATATGTAGTTAGATCACGGTAGGCACCCTGAATGACAATAGCTCAAATTTTTGTTGATTCTTTGGTTTTCAGAAAGGATTGAGTTCGCTTCTACTAGTTGGAGGAAGTAGATTCAAGAGCCTTACTGTCTCAGTTCATGTGGCACCAGAAATAAGATATCATCCTGAAAAAAAATCAACGTGAGTCACTTTGAACTTATACTTCCAGTACTGGCAAGAATATTAGTTAAAATATTGCATGTGGGCTTGTCCTGGACTGTAAAGAACCAAACACAGGTATAACTCAAACGATGTTTGAGCAACGGACATCGCATTCGTGTGTGTTGCAAGTGTGAACCACAGAATGGTTCACTGCTTTCGAGAACAGGTTCTGTCATGTCCTCTCATGGATCGCGCAAGCTCACTCACACAAACAAATACAGCCAGGTTCGTGCACTTGTAAAGAGACAGTTCATCTTTACCGACTGCCAAGTTCTCGTTGAACCGGGTTGATTGGTGTATCTGTCAACCATGTGGATGATATGTGAGCAAAGCCAGAAAATGGCGTGGAAGACCAAACCTGTTTCAGTCTGTCTCTGTCTCACTGTGTGAGCATGGGGTGAAGGTGATGACTGTACACCACAAAACAGTACAGTACAGAACAACACAGAGCAGTACAGTACAGTACACTATCTATCTGGACTGTTCTGTCAGTCTTTGGTATCCGGGTCTGACTAGGAGAACAGAAAAATACACTTGCACACCGAGTCATCCGGGTTTTCTCCCTTAACAAAAACCCCTGTGATCTGTCCAGAGACAGAGGAAACATGCATGCTGAACTTCGAAAATATTGATGAATAAAAGTATACCGGTTTGGGAATGGTGAAGTTCCTTATTTTGACCTCTGACGATGAATTAATTTACTACTGCTATCATAACATGAATCTTGATTTGTGATGCAGGATATCAAGTTTAACCAAATTATTTGTATACTTCTTAAAACATTCGACAAAGCTCCTACACGTTGTTCTGGGTGGTTACAATACGGAAAGCACACTGTAGGGAAAGCACGAGGGCAGCCATTTTGAATTGAGTGTGAGTCGTGTGCAAGTATCATGGGACGTTTGGTTTATGGTTGGTTTTTGTTTTCTCTGTCTGGTAGGTTGTCTGGAAGCCTCCTCCACGGGGAACCTACTGCAGTGTGTGCCCTACCTAAGCATTGAGGGCATCAGCGAGTGGACAGGGGTTGCTCGGCCTTTTGGAACGACGCTAGCGGTGCAATAGCTCGAACTGAGTTTCCCGGAGTTAACCAACTCCCACTGTGTTTTGAAATGGATTCAGAGTTGGGGTCGGTTTTGCATATTAAAAAATCCTACCGATACGAAGAACGAGATCAATTTTGGACTAAGTGTAATGTTTGATCAATCTCATTGCTTCCAAAGTGATCGACGGGCAAACGGTAAGTTTGTGTAGTAGTCAAATAAATAAATGAGAATTATTTTACTTTCTAATAGAAGCGTTTTGAGTCAATCTGGAAAAGAACTACTCTACAGTACCGAACACGAGTGTTCTAGTCTTTGCCTTCGATGAATCAGCGATACTGAATTTGAAATTTGGATTACAAAATCAATCAATTTACCTTGGAAGGTATTTACGATCCAATTTAGTCTCATTTTGATTGATATCGTCACACATCTGAAGGATACTTTGTACGAGAGTCTAAAATCCTGAAATTCATGATAAAAACCGAGTAACAATCGATTCGTTTTCTTCGGTTTTATTTGATTTCAGCTTTTTGCACGTGAACATTCACGACTTGTTTGTTTAAGCTGTTTTCCCCATATGTAGATGATATTGTCCTTTATCAATTCCAATTCGACCAGAAAATAGCATATTTCAGAGTTTTGTTCTCTGGGTCGATAACAATCTGTAATTGAATCGAGTTTTGGACCATTATTTTTTCTCATTCACGTCCTCTGTCATGTTGCCTACTGTCTGGAGCTTGTGTATTGATGCAATACTTGGCAAGGACGAAAACTCTTTACCACATTTCTACTTCAACGATAATAGGAAAGCGTCATGAAAGATGAGGATTAGCTTTCTAGTCGAAAATAACCTAATAATGGTCACTGCTGAAACCAATAGCTCTTGGTTTGAAGTCTACCTGTTACAAACAATTTATAGTAACTCAATACCCAACAGAATGAACTCGATAGGGGATGCAGCGGAATGCCAGGGAAAAAAACAGTGGGGCGAAAGAGAAGATCGGAGGCAATATGTGAAGTTTTAAATGAGCAAGTAGGGAGCTGTATAAAACATGGAACCACTAATCTGTTTTGTATATGATCATTATGATGCGCTTGCACCAACCACGAGAAATTACCAAACAGACAGGTTATCCACAGATTACGGGGTCTACCTCTCTTGCCTCACTTGATGAGGGTGCATTCTATTCAGATGGTAAATGGCTACCCCATTAGGTAACCTTGATTTGGGACGGCCTTTTATCCCTTCCCCAATCTGCTCAACTCAGTTGGGGGGAAGGGTTAACTTTACAATCTGGCTTTTGAAGCTGATTACAAGCAATGCGTGCGTGCTAGTTGAGGTAACAGTGAGTGGATCTCTGTATGCCAACCAGATTTTCACTTTTACTCTTTAAAATTCTATTCATATATCTGCTTGCACGCGTAAAGCAGGGTTCATGGGTAGAGAAACACGATATTGGTCAGAGCAAAGCAAAGAACCTTATTCGTTCCGTTTGGCGACTAGATACAAGAGAACACAACACAGGTGTGTGTGTGACCTTCTTCTGTCTTGCCAAGTATACACATCAATTACCAATTACCGTCTAAGTAATAGAAAACGGTCCAAGATGATCAAACTGTGTGCTGAACTAAATTAATTGCAATTGCGCTCTATCGTAATACTTCGAGCCAAAAAAAGTTGCTCAGGATGGTGATCAAATATTCTGTAGTGAAGTCAACCAATCCGTGAAACAACTTTCATCATTGTACCACAATTTAATTTGTCCTGATCTAAGGCCAACTTACATACTAAATCCCAGTGTGAAGGTGTAACGTGGCATGGGTGTATTGGGCACTCTGGAGGAATGGATCACACAAACGGTCCCTCCCCAATTTAGTAGCTTTAGCTCTCATTTAGTCCCCTCTGTCAATCGACTTGTAGTTATTGGTTGTAATCCAGCACCCATGACCCAGGAGAGAATAAACACCCTCAACACATAGGGTGGCAGAACGTCTATAGTTTTGACCCATTTAAGCGAACTGGCAACCTATAATGAATTGCGTGAATATTTTCCAGAGGAAACGTTTATGTTTAATTTAAAAATGTCACTTAAGTAACCAAAAATATAGATTTAAAAACACGAACATTTTCTCAGAGGTTCTATAAAATTATGTTTTTGCACATCAGATGCGGCACACGAAGATGACGAAATTCATTCAACCGCATGTGTGCACAGGTCTCTTTACAGATGTGTACTGATGATATTACAGATATGATATTGTTATATGATATTACATTATATTATATTACATATTATGTATTATATATATTATATGTAATTTCCAAAAAGACTCGTTCTGACTCGAACGTAGCCCGAGTGTAATCGACTATTCTACTATCGTTCTGTATAGCGTCAATGAGACCGTTGAGCAACTCGTAGCGAAATGCGAACCCCGAAGTCAGAAAGATATTGATCCGCAATGCGTACGGTACTGTTTATTTCATTAGGCGAGTCAAAGAACAACGTACCTCAACAATGCGACTCCGTCGCTATACAGACAAAAAGGGTGAGTTCAAACAAATGGGTAGAGACCTGATATAAAGACAAGGAACTACATATACAAAGAGGGAACGTAAATACCTGTTAGGTCGAGCAAGGGATTCTGTTCACTTAACCAAATATACAAAGAGGGAACATAAATACCTGTTAGGTCAAGCAGGGGATTCTGCTCACCAAACGTGAACAGCCAGTGATTGAAGTCAGGTATGTACCCGCAAAGAGCAAGACAACGAATGAGGCCATAGGGCCAGTGACGGGGCATATAGGGACTTTGGCGGTTATGGACGGGGGAAATGACACACCAAAGCCACGTTAGTGCAGAGTACAGTGACACGGGTGGAATCGATAGGCAGACACACAAGGTCATTGGACACGAGAATCCGTCATCAAACAACCATAGACAATGACTAACAGGAGGGATCACACGGCGATCGAGGTCAAATCAAGAGTGGCTAAAGAGAACGTGTGCACACAGGATCGGAAAGGGGTACTTAGGAGGGGGAACAGCAGTGGTCTCGCCTCTGACCGAGGAGAGAGATTTTCTTCACCCCGTGGTTTCTACAATACATATTATGTATTATGTATATTGTTATTATATTAAATTATACATATATTATAGAATGCTTTGGAAAGCATTTGTCTTCATGTAAGTAGAAGTAAAACGTGGAATGTGGGTAGAATAAATTAATGACTGCCCCAGCAACTGGTATTGCTTCACCGTCCCCTTGATAGATTCATTGTTCATAAGTCATGGCCGAGGAAAATCATTTAAAAAATCGGTCAAAAATTATCCATGTTCATCTGAACGGGGCAGACAAAATACTGGTTTTATTGAAGCTTCGAAAAATGATTCATGTTTGTGAACGCATATTTTACATATTGAAGTGAAAGTTTTCCGGGTACACATGAGAATTCCCCGGAGAGCTCCTTCTTCTCCGAGGAGGGAATTTCTACGTGACTCATGCTTGACTTTCATGTCACTCCNTGAATCAAAACTTCAGACTATATGTGACCTTGGGGCAAAGTGTATTTATCTTCCCCGTGTGGCCCGGTCACCAAATTATCATCCAGGAAGACTTGTGTTCGAATTCCAACACCACTACCGCCTGACTTTCCCTATTATGTTTTATGGCAGTCCTTTGGTCGTCCGGTTCCCCCTTTCGGAAAGTTGCATCATTGTGTATTGAACAAAGGGAGGCAAAAATGAAAAAAAAGAGAAGAAGGGATAGCTGCTACAAAAGAATTGTAAAAGAATCGCGACCAAACGACAGTAAAATCTGTAGAAGAGATACGTGATCCGATGGATTATGGACTCATGATTAAAAAGCACTGTAATTTAGGAACATTGCCGATTTGAGGGGACCACACGCAAAGATTCCAACACAGTCAGCTCGGCGGGAAACACAAACCGCGACCGAGAAAAATGGTTTGTGGAACATGTGGAGNCCGTGTTCCTTTGGAAAAGACTAATTGGATCTTAGTATAATGTGACGTCTTGACATAAGGCCATATCTCCATCATACTTAACGAAAAAAGTATGGATGGTGTGAAGGCTAATCAATAATGTAGATTGAAAGGAAGAAAGGTTAAGTGACCAGACCTTGAAGGACACCCAGCTAATTTATTAGTGGCTCGGGCAACTTTGTGACAAAGCTGGTGTGTATTTAGCTTCGCGCAAAATAGTCTACCAGTAGAACACGTAGAATCAAAACCGAATAAGCCATTTCTTTCATTCATGAGGAATTAGAAATGAGAGAGTGAGTGTACGTTTTTGTGTTAAAATTCGCTTGACATAGGAGTAATCGGACAAAATTGCTTAGAAAGAACAGCCATCACGTTGGGGGAATTGAACATACTGACAGAAATCAGTTTACCACGGCAATCGTCACTCCAGCTAAGACACAGTCACCTTGTTTGGGAATGCAGGGGTATAGGTTATTTGGGTCAGCCTTAATGGTCGATTTGGTTGACTACAGGAACTGTACAACATTTTTTGTGTAAGGGGTTTTGTTTCGCGGAGATCACCCGTACAAAGTTGTGACCTGCAACTGCCATTCGCTTGGATTCCTATAACCCTTTCGTAATGCCAGAAGAAACTGCAGAACACCCGTCTTTTTCTCACTACGTTGTTCCCCCTTCAACCTCGTTGTTTAATGCGAAATATACAAACTGATTCTTGTTTGAATACGGGGCTTCTGGAATCTACCTCAGGGTCTCCTCTGCACACCAACCTGGCATCACAATGGAGTAAATTTCTCGCAGACAGATATAGAGCCCATAAGGTTAGAAGCTGATAGTGATCGCTTGACTTCTATTAACTGCACTTACTCCAGACCAAATAATAGATGAATATACCCGGGCTGCCCTTTGATACAATTATCCATCTGAAGTCACAGTTGCAACTACATGTCAGAATTCAGTGATTTACCTACAACTTAGGAGAGTGTTCAACTGAAGCTGTAAGTTATCACCTACCGATAATTGTGCCAGGGTTTAGTTGAATAATGTATTGATTAGGAATAAAAAGGATGACCCAATCAATACTTTAAATAATGTTTTCCAGCTACTCCACCTAAAAAATTCCTTATCATGAAGCACAACAATTTTGTGATTTCTTCAGATCAATTGGTACACGACGACGACGCAGCACACATCTGACAGAAACCTGAAAATCGATTAATTGTCAGCATTGACGTAAGTGGATTGGTTAAGCACCACTTGTCCCTAATTCAGAACACAATATGATACGATCATATTTGTATGAATGCAACAGAATGTCATTCAAGCAGTAGTAAACTCTCAGTATTTCATGACTGAGTTTTTCTCATGCTTACGAACAACTATTTTGCACAAACGAACGCTCACGTTAAAAATGTTTCCGTATCGATTAACTGTCTACATAACAATTCCAGATCGATAATTTATTTCCTCTTTGCTTTTGTTTTTATTCAGTTATTGAACTGTAGAACCTGCAGGAATATACAGCAAAATGTGCGAAGAATAAAGAGAACACGATGTTTGAGACGCAGGAATTTCACTTATGTTTATCTATCGTTGCGTAAATATTAAAGTTTAGTTAACAATCGCTGGAGTACAGTGAGAACAGCTTGAGGTTCAGGTGTGCAGAGAGCTAAACGAGTTAGAACAGAGAAATGTGACGGTAGAGTGGCTGTCAAGTGACTAAGGTCAACCAAGTTGTGCCCCGTGGATCATGAGATCGAACCCAATCATGAATGCCCAATTTCCTCACTTTTTTATTTCTCCAAGCAGTGTTTGTGTGGTTGTGGTTTCATTCTCGGTATTTACCACTACATTTTCATACTTAATGAAACAAAAAGGAGGTATAATATGCTTTAAATAATATTTGCAACTTATGGATGAAGTCTGTTCTAAGTTCGCTTGCTTTAATGTGTTTAAAAAAGGTGAAATAGAGTTTCTTCTACTTGAATGTGTTCATGTGGTCGATCTTCGGTGACCGAGCGAGACTTCTTGAAGATATTCTGTGGCACTGCTTTTGGGCAACAGTTATTTTTTCTGCTGGTGAATATTAACGTAGCAGGATGAGAACTGGTATACGACGTACGGACACTACGCAAAGTATGGCTATTTGATTGGTTTCGGTATTTCACATGGTGATTTAGGAAAGACAGTTCGAGGATGACGCTTTTGAAGCCTATTTCCGAGTGCGTTTCATACGATTTTCCAGTGTTTGATTGATAGAATCCAAACACATCAATTAATCCGGAGGAGAAATGCTTCAGTGCAAAGTTAGTAGAGAACAAGATGGCAGTGCTTAAGCCTTGGACTATTCTGCTTCTGTTAACTATTCTACCAACAAATCAGAGTAAAGTAGTATCCAGTTATCACTTCACAAATAATGCTAAACAAAAGATCGATATACAAAACTAAACCTAAGATCAAAATAGAACTTTCGTTTGTTAATTCCTGCATTCATCCTTGATCGTGTGTTGTAGATGGGTATAATCTCTTCAGGACTATTCTTTTAAGCTTCTGTATTAGCTTTTGTGTTCAGAATAAAGCGAACTGCGGCGGAAAGCCTCACACACACATATAGCTATACATTCACAACTGAGCAGATTATTAAATGACCATCCAGTACTGTTTAATGCAGTCGAGAAGAGCGACGCAAAAAATGCAAATATGTGCTGCAGAGACGTCTTTCATTGTCGTCTCATAAACTTCACATTCACCCCTGGAACACTTCTGTCATGGATCAGTAAAAATTTTCTGTTTTACATACCGAAAATTCTTTTTTTCAACTCTGGCGACAACCTGGAGCAATTTTTCACGGTTAATTTCTTTTGATACGTTATCCGACCTCTTCGTTCAGGTACATAGGGTCCATTGTATTAGTATGCATCATGCACTCAGGCGCATTTACTGTTGTACTGAGACGTAATCTACAAGCTACTGGCAAGGAAAGATCAATAGTTAAATGCGATCGCTAACTTCTCAGTTGTAAGTTGCTTACTGTGAGTCAAGATCGGTGCAAACCCGCACGATTCGTAGTAAACTGAGAAGATCACAACCTTCTTTGCAAAAAAACGCTCTGATTTCACCGCACAAACCAACTCGGTCCGTGAAAAAATGATAAGTGATGCAGTGATCGGAAATTGATGGATCAAACAGTAACTTTGTGTACTAAGTAATACGCAGATGTGTTAGAATCACCAGCAATAAGTGTCATTTAATCCGTTTAAGACCTCAGACCAATGTTCACGTTATCTGTAACACGCTACCTTGAGTCTACCCGGTTAGTTTGTTATATGAAGGTCTTGGACATTATCACGTACGATTTGTGGTCCAGCCATCCTTTTCTTGTCATGACCCGATCTCATTGGTTAGTTTTCCCTCAGGCTCGTGTTGCGTTTTTATCATGCCAGATCATGATGATATAATTTCGATGTGTACGATAAACAGTAATTGATTGCCCGTGTAACGACTTTGGCAACTTGCCATTCCGTTTGAGTGTGAGTCATGTTCATGTCTCACTGGACCTTTTGGTTCATGGTGTCTGCATTTTCCTCTCTTTCAGATTGTCAGTTCATCCTCTCCACGGAGGACCTCCTGTCTGTCGATGGTTCCAACCCACACCTAGACTCGACCCACTTGCTGTTGTCTGGTGTATTCGTTCACGGGGGACATCCTGTAGGGAACACGAGCCAAGCATCTCACATCTCATCTTAGCGCTGCGAAAGATTGACTGTCCGCTGGGGCCCACATTCCGTTGAGGCCATGGAACAGCGTATCCCGAAGGGGGTTCGGATTGTGGTTCGAAATGGAATCAACTTGGAGTATTCGGTACCAGGAAGCAAAAAGTGTGGAAAATCATGGAGATGGTTTGTGGTATTTGTGGGAGACCAGAAGAAAATGGCCACTGATTTTGTTGAAACACAAGATGGATGTTCAACATGAAATTGTGAAGTAGCAATCGATCTGGTCAGCGCATCAGAACCGGCAGTCATGATAGTGCTCGATGGAGATAATCGTCATATTGGTCAAGTCAATATACCACTGGTCCAGTTTCTATACACGGATTCGAACAATTTCGATTCATCTCGTCTGATTCAAGCGGATTTAGAAACAACTAAAAAGAATTCCACTCCGCGTGGACGAGTGTATTTTTGGATTTGGGCTACGAGTTACTGGCCTCCAGGAACCAAAGTTGAAAGCAAATCAAAGTCAATCAAAGGTTCTCTGTCCCATTTGGGCGGCAAACTACGATCAAAGCGAACCAGACGATCAATGTTCGATATTTTCCTATGCCTCTAACGCCAATAGATCTTCCCGAGCGCCATCCATGGTCTCTGGAGCCCATAGTGAGAGCAACTTGTCCGGTCGGTAATCCATCAGATCCCATGGGTGGGATGCCTGCCGGATGGTGTGATTCCGGGACCGTGTCGTCCCAATATACTTGTAATTTGGGCGTCCCCAGGGCCTCCTATAATCCAATGGCTGGAATGGACGATGGGCATTCAGGCGATATTGACGCTCTTGCCGTGTCTGGTCGACCTCCAATTTATCAGTCAGCCTTAAATCTGCACAGTAACCAAGCAGGCTACGACGAATCTACCACCGGAAGTTCAGGCAAACGAAGCCTGGCACAGAAATTGAAACACTAACTGTCCAAAAGTACACATAACATCACCATTGCTGCAGCGAAAAAAGCAGATAGAGAGAAAATTTACGGAGATAGTCGTCACAGCGTCCTGCCGGCATCCTCTTCAAAGATAAATCAACAGTATCCGGATTCCAGCACAATGGGATTAAATCAGGTCCCGTATTCAGCTTGTCACGTGATAACTATCCGATCGAGGGAGGCGCACGCACGTCCGGAGGTGATCAGCTCTATAG
>UZAN01042125.1:8982-33919 GCA_900618425.1 Echinostoma caproni
TGAATAGACCTTGCATTAAGGCATTTAAGAGCTGAGCTTGTACTCGGTTGTTGTTGTGATCAGTTTCCGATATTCCGGTCGACCACTGCTGAGGTCAGGTGCAAGGGTTTAGGCAATCGCGGTCGCCAACTGGAGCAAGTGATCGACCTGCCTAGTTTACGTTGGTTGGGGCTTGTGTTACGAATGTCACTAGATAGGTTGCCACGGCGAACGATGTTTACCGAGGCAGGTAATGGGTGGAATAAAACGAAGGGTGGTCCAGCTAATACCTGGCATTAGGGTATGAAAACCCTTACTAGAAGTCTGAGTCACATAGGTCCGTTAGGTTTCCTGGCTGGTTACCTCGGGATGATGTTTATCGATGGTTAGAGACACTAAGCGATATGGCTGAGTGTCGCAAACGGTGACGTTCGTGCATTTCCTCAAGTTCCTTGCATCATCAGCCCACTGAACTTCTCGATTTTTTCTTAGGTCCTACTTTCAACCTTCCTGTTTTCCTCCTATTGTTCACCCAAATGGTCAGCTAGAAGACAGAAACCAAAAGTGACGCATAGAAGTGCGTGCTTGATGGTTGTTTAAACTGAAACTGAAACTATCGATATTACGAATTTTGAAGAACCCAAAAAGCATAGGAACCGTTAGAAGTGGTGTATCAAAACGAATGATATCATGACAAGGGGGTGTTATTCATGGCATTCAATATTCCCTTGAGGGCTGTGGGATTAATCGAAGTAGGTACGAACTGCGGATCACGAAACATGGTTGCAAATGAAGCACGGAATCGTATAAGCAGTCGTACCTTTTGGACACCATGGCTATGATTTGATGGACTAGATACCGGCCCCGAATGGATTTCGGTTTTCACACACCACCCTGCTGCTTTGCGGGTCAGGCGTTGGCTAGCCAAAGCCTCCGGTTGTGAGTTCCCTAAGAAAATTCACCTTCCTTGGCCTGGGAAATCTATCAGTGTTGTGCCCGCTAGTAAATCATGGAATTCTTTTTTTTCATATAGATTATTGTACCGTGATTTGTTTGGCGCGCAGTCTGGATTCAGAGACGTGTGAAACACACATCAATCGTACGCTGGAATCTACCGTCACCGAGACGCAAGAAAAAGGCCACAGAAGTGGCGGTTCCATTTTTGGAAAGAAAAGCAGTGGGATTAAATAGTATGCAAATAGAATAATCAATCGTCAAACGAATATCACCCAATCGCCGCTCTCGTTCTTCTGCTTTGTAGTATCTGGCTACTGAATGACCGGTACTGTTGGCTCATGGTCCAATTTCCATTAAAGTGAAACGCGTCGCCACTTGGCTGGAGTCATCTCAGAAGGCTGACTCACCAAAGCAGTGTTTAACACTGACGATCGTAATGTTTGAGGTTACGGCTATGAGACCTGGCCTTTCCATGTTTAAGAATCTAGGAAGTCATTCTCTTGTTCGTTTACAAGATTGGGAGCATATAGTCCAGGTTTATACTAAGTCAATCATACGCTCTATGCACTTGAAAAGGTGAATATTAAGCAATCACACAATCAAAATAGAACCAATAAACAAGCAAAAATTACACCAGAATTGTGGAAAACAAGGACAAAATAAAACGATTTAGCAACTGAGTGAGTTTAGTTCAGAGGCGATGCGTTCTGGAATGTGTTAAGGGTCTGGAAAGCAAATTAAAGTCCTTCTCTAGCATCCCTGGGAAGTTACACGGGACCCGTACAACCAATGGAGTAAATTACAAACCAAAAGAAAACATCAGATTGAGAAGCGAGAGAACGAGTGAGGCAAACCGTTTTCTGGATGCACAAAAGATTTTATCTGCTTTTATGCAAATCAATCAATCGAATTTGAGTGCCTGCTTGTTTATATGTGTATGATTAGCGTTTAGTAATCAGAATAGTATTGAATATCGGAATACGAGAACCTGTACCTCCCCAGTAAACATTCATAAAAACTCTACTGTACCGTATCTGGCTCGCATCTTGTCCAACAAGGAACGAGTTATAAATGAATCACGTCAATCTTTAATTGAATGAATGAAACTTGAAAGACTTAATTTTTTTTTACACAGCACTCTATCGAATTTATTTATACTTCTATATTTTCTCCGGTGTGACGACCAGTGTTCAATTTTTAACTGAACTGTAAACATATCTTAGCTCACCAAAGTTATACAAATACAAATACAAGTAAATTCATAGTTTCGCATCCTTCGGACCCGCATTAGGGATCCTTCTGATCCGCCATCTTGGATTCTCACATCTCCACAGTTTTCATCAATGCCATACTCCACTATTGCCAGCCCGATCTTAAATCTACCTGACCGAATAATTGGGTAAAATAAATATCGGGCTCTGGTCGCCGACAAATCACTAACGCCTGAGGTTACCACCGATTTGCGGCTAATTGGGAGTGCTTCCAACCGTTCCCATGGCTGGGTCGAACAACATTTGCCATACCTTACAACACTAAAGCTATGTGCGACTCATCATCTGCGAGTAATTCATTTTCCCACACAAATGCTTGCTGGCATGCTAGACTCTTAGAACGTATACGTTAGAGTCGCCAAGCATAAATTCAAAGGCACCTCTCAGTTTATTGAAATAACCGAAAATGGGAACAATAATAACCGACTGATGTTCTCTTTGTATGCTGTTTCTCTCCTTACAAATTTCTCCCTGTATGAAACAGTTGATTTCATTTGTAAATTTATCAACACACACAAAATGTACAATTTTTGTTTGATAACTTCAACGACTGCCCAGTCGATGGTGTTGCTATGGTTTCACCCCTTGGATCTGTTCATGTCGACATCTTCCTGGTCAAGTTAGAGACAACTTCCTCATGCATGGATATTTCTTGTTTTGAACAATATCAGCGTTATACAGACGATATCTTTTGCCTGACGAATAAGAGCACTAATCTTGCCCATGTTGAGTCAGAATTCAACGCAGCACATTCGTCAATTAAGTTCACAACTGAACCAGAGGAAAATGACTACCTTCCGTTTTTGGGTGTCCATTTGATTAGACGCCCAAGAAAGATACAGCGAAAAGCAACATAAAGTGGACAGTACACAAACCCTTTCATACCTTCGTCCCAGTTTATCAAAAACTGAACCTTATAAGCTGTCTCTTACTTAGCACAAGACGCATCTGCTCAGAAGATACTTTAAAGGACAAACTTGAACTAGTGAGGAGAACCTTACTGGATATTGTGGGCAAGGCTATCATGAGGAGTTTATCGATCGTAAATAGAGATGAACAGCATGAATACAAGTGATAAATATAATGAAAGTCGATATGATCAGAAGGAAAATATTTTAGTGCATCCCAATCGGTCAGTAGTGTATGTCAAGCCTGGTCGTGGCTTATCTGGTAGAGATGAGACACTTGATCGACCAGCAATCCGTAATTACAATCAATCTCGATTTCGAACGTTATCGGCCGCAAAGGCGATGCGCATCCGACTCATGAAACATGACCTGTGCGCAGAACGAAAATGGATCCAACCTCTCAAACTCTTCTGGCCAAGGGAACAGAAAATCGCTTGATCACATAAGCATGACTTCACCTAGCAAATTTTGGTTATATACGCCAAAAAGCGTACAAATTTCAAATTCTCTCGGACTCAGTAGCAAACATCTGACTCATCCACCTTTCTGTCTAATCCCGTTGAATTTTCTTCACATAAATGTGATTGAAAATGCTTGAAAAGTAATTCACCGAAAACATATTCCCTTACATTGTGTGTTTGAACAATTCCACAGAAAGTGGGCACAACTATATATGAACAGGCAAATCGGAAGACAAACACTGCGAGAGGAATTCCTTTCGTATACTCTCATCAGTCACTCACGTATAACATGGAACAAGATAGACAGATGAAGCGAATGAAGAAATCTAGTAAGTATTAAACATGTGTGTNGATTGGTTACAGCCAGGGAAGGCCAAGGGTAAAGGTCATACGCTTTTGGACGCAGAGTGTGGGTTTGTTGTGAGCGCTCGATAATGCCTCGAGTATCCTTAGTCGGTGTTTGTCTCGATGACGTAACAAATCTGAGAGCGCGTTCGTAAGGTCTACCCTATGGCCGCTTTCAACCAAGTGACGTGTGATGTCCGAAGTCGGTCTGCGTGATGCAGTCAGAGTGTGTGATGTGGGCTGAGTCATACAGTCACGCACATACTTGGGGATGTGTTCAGCCATTCTAGTTCGCAGTGATCGGTCGTTGCAGTCATAACAGAAGGCGTAAATGCAATACGTACGCGACCGATGAGAGCATACCAAATGAATTCCTCTCACAGTGTTTGTCTTCTGACTTGTCTGTTCAAATTCATTCCGGGATCCAAATGTTTCAGTTTTCTGAAAAAAAACATCCATAAACATGTATTTCAAGGTAATGGAATGTATTTTGTTTAAATGTGTATTAAACTGAATGAAGAAGGTAACAGCACCAAGTGGCCCGATTCATTCTGAATAACCGTTCATCGGTCTGTGCGCACTTCGAACTCCAGATCCTTCACTTAGAGGACGTATATTTGATACAGCTGCAACCACAGTTCACGGACAGTGTGTGTGTGTGTGTTTGAAACCACAAACGCGGATTCACTTTTTTCACGCATTATTCTCCACCAAAGTCCGTTAGTTCATCTTTTATCGTATGATCCAGAAAAATGGACAGATTGCCTGTTGAATCTAACTTACGACTTATTCCCATATCACCCATGTAGCTTCAGAAANCAGAGATACCCGTTTTCTTCTGTTCCATCCCCCCCACCCCCTCCCTCATGTATAGAGGAAGTTCTGATCGTTCGATTTGCACAAACCTATCACCGATTTGAGACTATGCCCTGGAGTTGTTTTGCCTGAACGAATCGCGGTTCACGTTTCGCTTCTCAACAAGACAGATCTGGTTCATGTTGGAATTGGTTGTTCGCTTTTTTTTTATGGAAAAACAAAATTCATTTTGAAGAGAATCTTCGCTTATTAATTTGAACTTACTACCATTCGAACGGCATCTTCAAACTTTTAGAATTCCAGAAGGTGAAAGTAAGCTTGTATTTTATCAATAACGTTCAGGTTATCGGTAAATAGTCATTCATACAGCAAAATATCTCATTTTGAACGGGTTTTCAGAATTTCCACATACACAAAAGATAGGTGATGGAACGGTGAACCGTTAGGTGCGCATTCTTGTATTTACCATATTGAATAGCACCAGTTTGCTCCCACAGGTCTAGTTCAATTTTGACCGTTGAAAGAGACTATTAATCGGCACCTTTTTGAGAACTACTTACAAGTATGAGTAGTATATCCCAAGAAACAGCACAAAATCCTTGATTCATTTAGTCAATCATACCATTAGAGACCCGAGTTTCGCTCTCCTTAGAGCTGATCATTAGTGATAAGGAACCATCTCGTCCGGAGTTTTCACTCCGGGCTTATCTTTTAGAAGACGAATGGATTACCGGTGATCCAACCGGCTCAGGTTTTGTTTGTTATCTTCGCCATATTTGCCGTGGTGTGGAGGACGATAACACAATCATATTTAATTCATCTAGCAACATCATTTCTTGTGCATACAACTGAACGCTGTATACATTTGCAAATGGAAATACTGGAAGTGGCAGATAACACATAGGCCCTACTTATTTCCAACGTATATTTGTGAAGTTCCTTGTGATTCTCTCGCACGTGGTTTGAAATATGCAGATAATGTTGTCTTGTGCCAACTCATTTCTTCCTTCACTGATAATATTCGTCAAATTCAGTCATCCTCCTGCTTATTGGAATACACCTTATAAACCCCAATGAATGTGCTTAATATTTATATAGTTTTACGCACTCTTGATACCCGACAAACCACATAGTGATAAATAACAATCCTTTATCTAGGTTGAATTCTGTCAATTACCTTGGTGTAACTATAGATAACAATCTTCATTGGTCAACCCACATCAACAGCTGCACTTGTAATCTACGACGCCCATTATTTCAAATTTGAAAGCTCAGGGAGTTTCACGCTTCCCGGTCAGTTATTTCTACTTTTTTATATCAGTGTGTTTTCCCCATTTTATTTGATTATACGTTAGTTGTTTTCTCTGGCTGACTTAAACAGGATTCAAAAGTCTTACTCCTAAGGTCTAACTGTTATTAGCAGCCTTTCTTCTATTCCTGTGATAGATTTGACTGTGAAACTTTCAGAGTATCACGTAACTTTCAGTGTAAAAATCGCTCAGAGGATGCTCACAGATCCTGATCATCCATTGCACACAGAACTTGTCCCTGTCATTCCTCATCACACTCCGAATTTCCCCCGGGTTTCATCTCGAATTGACGCTTACCGAAATACACCTATACCCTGTCTTGCCCGTTTACTCACAAACAAAGAGAGAGGGAAAACACGTGAACTTTGTCTTATCATTGGACTGCTAACTAACCATATATATGCATAAACTATCCCTCACCCGTGGAATATGTATGGGCTTTTAAACTGAATCGTAAGCTTCGGAGCTTGCAAAAGTTAAACGTAAAACAATGCAACACAGTACAAATGGAAAATACATTGACTAAAATAAATAAATAACTGATCATGAGTTGACACTAGTTTGTCAAATATCGCACCATGAAATATGAGCAGTTTTTCGGAGTTAGCTAAGTTCAAAATAGTCTAAGAGGTTCTATATATATCGCTATGCAAAAAAAACTCTGAAAGATGGCGCCACCGAAGGGTAATAGATTTAAAATTCCACGTTTCTGGTAACTGCTTTGAATATTTTGTTATTAACATTGGTCCTTTGAAGGTTGTGATTGATGGGTCTCCGCCTCATCGGCCTAATTCAACATCTTTGGCATACGAGAAGAACATTAAGTTAATCAATTGAAGTGAACAAAACGTGCACATGAAACTAAAGATTACCAGAAGATCGAAGTTGAAGAGCAACTTTACGACGGAGGAATGGATTGCATCAACAACTTTTGAGCGCATAAAGTCGGACGAATTAAGTGAATGACGAGTGCTTTACTAATTGCCAACCGTTTGGGACTAAAACCAACAGTTTCCGTTTCCGTTTTTACAAACATTAACCATGCACTTTCGCTCGCCGCTTTTGGTCACTGTCTTTTGGTGCCCTATTTGGATAAAAGAGCAGCATTGTTTCTAACCATCGGTGACCATGATCTCGAGGTCCCTAACTAGGGAGCCTAACAGGGCCTATATGACCTAGTCTCCTGGCAAGGGCTTTTATACCCTCATGCCTGGTCTTCGTTTGACCACCCTTGACCTTTTGTCAACCATTACCTGCATCGGCAAAAACATCGCTCGCCGATGTTTATATATATGGACTCCTATCGGCTTCCACGGCATATAGTCTAATAGAGATATTTGTTTATCTTGTGAGGAACTGTGGTGATCTTAGCCAACGGGATAACACAAGCCNAAGCCACGGAGCGACGAGCCACAGTTTCTGCACAATGAACCACAGGCCGATCGTATCGACCAATAAGAAGTCCTGCGGTTCAAACAGAAGCTGTTTAACGTCAAGAATACTAGCAGGCGATTGGCGGATACCTGTATTACCCAAAAATTTCCTTTGTACATGTTATTTAATTCGTTTGATTTCGTTCATTAAACCAATTGCTACTTCCGGGTTCTTTTTCTTGTGTCTAGATCACATGCAATACCCGCTTGCAAGTACTAGATTTGTACGATTCAATATTTTCGTGGCTTCCATGATTGTTGATCTGTGACTAATTCAACTACTGCACGAATGCTGAATTTATTTCTGTTTTCATACATTTCTATTTCCATTGGACAGATGCACACAACCGTTGAAACTTTAACTTTTGCGGACATAAAGTGCTCGTTAAGTTCACTTTAACGACAGCTTTATCTTGTTAAGTGTTCGCATTATTCATCACCATTCAGTATCTGACAATCTAAACCGAACAAGATCCGTTTTGACCATAACCAACAGAATAAAAAAAAACATGTGATATAGAAACAAAATGAAGTTATATTGTGAAGGAGACAGAGAGAAAATAGTGATAATGAATAAAGCATCAAAATAGAGACCAGTTTAAAGTCAATCAATCAAAACTGAATGCGATGAGAAGACAAAATTAGTTCTCGGCAAAAAAATGATTACAAAATACAAAGTCAGACAGTTAATAGAAAACGGTGATCGCTTTGTGCGAAACACTTTCATTGTCCAAATATGGCTAATAGGTTTGCTTGAGTAAGTTGTGCTTGTTGATCGTTAACACACGCACAAATCTCTCAGACATATTGTTCTATCCGCATAGGTTTTGGTTTACTCTTTTGGGATCGACTTTTCGAGCATTCACAAACTATCTGGTTGCCACTCCAACTTCCTCGTAGTCCCGTTCCAGCGCCGCCAAATCTTCCCTGGCCACTTTGAACTCGTTTTCTTCTAACCCCTCACTTACATACCAGTGCACAAAAGCTCGTTTGTGATACATCAGATCAAATTTCCGATCCAGACGCGCGAAAGCCGCTCCGATTGCTGTACTATTTGCCAGCATACAACACGATCGTAACACTTTGGCCAGTTCCGACCGTGGAACGGCAAGCATTGGTTGTGAATTGATATCCACCTTGAATCCGGTCGGACACCAGTCCACAAAGCGTACAGATCGACTGGCTTTGATCCCCTGAATGGACGCGTTTACCGAGTTCGGATCAACCTGTCCACGATAGAGCATACAAATGGCCATATACAAACCTTGTCGTGGATCAATTTTAACAAAACTGTTTGCCGGTTCAAAACAAGCACGAGTAATCTGATCCACACTGTTCTGTTCGTGATAGGCTTTCTCGGCCGACACAACCGGATTGAATGTGATGAGGGGGAAGTGAATACGGGGATAAGGGACGAGGTTTGTTTGAAATTCCGTCAGATCTCCGTTCAATGAGCCGTGAAATCGTAAAGCCGCGGTCAATGAACTGATAACTTGGGCCAGGATTCGATTGATATTCGTAAATGATGGTCGGCGAATATCTAAATTCCGACGACATATATCCCATACGGCCTCGTTATCCATGAGAAAGACTACTTCAGAATCTTCAATACAAGCGTGTGTGGCCAGAACGGAATTGTACGGTTCTACAACGGAACTGGCCAATCGTGGCGCTGGATAGACAACCAGTTCGATTTTCGTCTTTTTCCGATAATCCTGTGTCATTTGATTGATGATTAACGATGCCAAACCGGACCCGGTCCCACCACCGAGTGAATGGAATATGATAAAACCTTGTAACATATGACACTGATCCACAACCAACCGAATCTGATTCATGATCAGTCCCAATAGATCGTTTCCGATTGTGTAATAGCCCCGAGCATAATTGTTTGCCGCATCCTCTTTGCCGCTGATCAAATTTTCCGGATGGTAAAGCATACGATAATAGCCTGTTCGCACCTCATCTGTATAGGGGGAATGTCGGGAGAAGTGAAAGCATAAACCCATCAGATAACAGGAACCAAACAAGTAAGTGTATGCATCAGCATCTCGGAGACCACACCATAGTCGGGCTTTTGATAGGCCCTGGTCGAGTTATCAGTTTTCCTAATGCAAACGCAGTCATGAGTTCAATAACGTCCATTGTTGTATAGCTTTACCCCGGCTTCGTGGCACAAGCCCACAAGCTCACTGTCACCCTCCACTGCTCCGTGCATTCGCGTATGTATCTATGAGCCCACAGCAAGAGGGGACCCCCGAGTAAGCATCAGCCCATTTTGTTATCGAGTGTTGGGACCAGCGCACACAAACACAAGCCCATGCGCGTGAATGCCTCAACAGACTGGTCACTGAAATGACCTTTAAGATCTTTTGACACTACGTCACTGCCCCATCTCGAATCACTATCAGAAAATGTCCGATTGATCGTGTGATAAATCTATGATCATAAAATATCAGAACGAATGGGTTTGAATTAATTGGAATGCAATATTGCGCAGTGAAAGGCTTCATTTGGACAAACCCTATCTCACTGAATGGGTTTTATTGGGGTCTGACTGTTTTGAGTCAAGATTCTTTGGCATTCGATAGTTGACAGATTCAACTTTAGACGAGAATGAACGAACACGGAAGCTGACTTCGATCGGTCGGATAAGAAATTCAAGTCAAGATGGATCGATAAACAGTTAACTATAATAATAATAAAAGTGATCATGTCACCTCGGTTGGTGATGAAATATTTGCAAACAAATTACCAAGCTCGACGAACAGATAAAATGGAATAATAAATGTTTTAATACCTTTTACATTTGTTGAGTATTCAAATGTACAGTCAACTTGTAGGAAGGAGAGCGCAATCAATCAAACACTAATTGCGGAAATTGCAGAAATAAAAAAGATAGGTGACCGTGTTGGAATTCGAACACAGGACCTCTAGGTCACTATTCTGATGGTCTTAACAACACGATCTTGTGTACATACGGACAAGAACCGTTGAATAGACTGTTTCAGCCTAGGTCTTGAATGTATTGGTATGCAAAATTCCAATAAAGCCGTGTCTGTCTTGAAAATAATCACTTATGTAGTTCCAAAAGCCAATTTTTGAACATTGATCGGTTAATCTGATAAAAACCTTAACAATGACATTCAAATACGAGGTCCCTTGCCCGGAAGAAGCTCGCGAAGATGGGTTTTACGATATTGTATATATTCCAAATGAGCAACGGTCTGATCAGCTGCCCAGCGGGCATGGGTGGGTAGTATGCTTGCGTTCTATCTGTGAGGTCTCGGGTTCGATCCCCAGTTGAGTCGATGGATTTGTACTGCCGATGAAAATGAATCAGGTTAAAATAGCTGTCCAGTGCTTCCCTGCGTTTCATCACACGCCTCATTCACACAACGAATTCATCATCTAATCTATGGAATAATAGAAATCTGTTTTTTTATCATTGTGATTCCTGAATCATTTACTGATTATTTTTTTGGAAACTACTGCCTGAGGAGAAACTCGCACATAATGAGGTACGTTATTAAAGATTTCATTATAAATACAGGACTGTTGCTTGTTTGTTATTTGAGTAAATAATGTCGAATTTTACTTTGTGTATTTCAAAGAATTCCCTCGAAAGCGGTATCAATCAAGTGACCGTCGTGTTTGTCGTTTCGCTCTGTGACAAAAATAAGTTTGAACCTGATGCAATGAATATTGTGTTTAAAAATGCATCACACGATGCTCCTCTCGACAATGATCAATCGTGCGTGATATTAGAGCTTTGAAATGTATTTGTTACAGGCAATCCCTTAGCAAGTACGTAAGACGAAGACAGTTTAGTGTCATGCTCACGAGTTGAACAAACACTTATTTTTACGTCCCAACCTATTATTGGTACCATTTCTTCATTATCCGAGCGCTTACCAGACGTAAAACGACCAGGTGCGTAGCTCGTAGCTTCCGTAACAAGTCAAACTGGAACCGCTCTATTTGTAACGGACTATTTGTGATACATGTCCCCCCCCCCCCAGTATTAGTTGTAGTAATTGTAGTAGTAGTAGCACGCAATAAACACAAAACACGAATCACGGAATACGAATCAAGGATTTGGAATCACGGACTGGATCACGTAAGCACTGGATCGCGTTGGCACTTGCACGCAATGTCCCAGGAAACCGAGACTCGAGGAAACGGCCACAGGAACAGTAATTCGCTTATTCAAAGAAATAAAAGAATTAAATAATATGAACAAAACAAACTCATTGATCATCTGGGCGTCTGCCAATAGCGTTCTAGTATTTCTGCCATTGTTCAGCTTCTGCCTGGGCCGCACGGCTTCTCATTGGCTGGCTATGGTATTTAGTCCAGAAACTGTGGTACGCACGCGCTTTGCTGACGTCACCCGGGAAGTTTGATTGATCGCAGTTGTCCAAAAGCTGTAACACGTTGCTCCGGGGTGTGCGTCATCTCGCAGACTGAGATCACCACACCCAATCAGCAAAGGAAAAACTTGTCTCGAACCTAGTGCTCAATGGTATACTTTTGATGAACAGCATACCGTTCAAAATTCTATTAAATTCACCCAGGTTTCTGCAATTCCTCGGCAAACTCAAATACCCACAATGACCAAATTTGGTATGATGATACAGTTATCTAAACCACAGAGGAGCCAAACGGATTTTGATTATAACATAGTCAACCGGATTCGTCTTAGAGAGTGGGCATCAGCGGCTGTGAAATGCTATCACTCTACATCAGAAAAATGATGTGAATATCAAAGTTGGTACATAACGCATCGCCCTTAAATTATTCATGACTGAAATACAAAACAACTGATTCAAAAGAACAGATCTCAATAACCGTTTGGCTTTTCTGCGGATAAAAATAGATTGTCGGTGTTCGAACATCGCTGTCTACGCCGCATTGCACGAGCCTGGTGGGTACCCGGACTAACAACGGTGAGGTTAGGCGTAGAGTTTGAGGCAGTTGCGGTCATCCACTGGAGCAAGTGATCGACCTGCCTAGATTACGTTGGTTGGGACATGTGTTACGCATGTCACCAGATAGGTTGCCACGGCGAGCGATGTTTGCTGAGGCAGATAGTGGATGGAAAAAAGTCAAAGGTGGTCAAACAAAGACCAGGCACGAGGGTATGAAAACCCTAACCAGGAGACTAGGTCACATAAGTCCCGTTAGGCTCCCTGGATGGAGACCTCGAAATGATCGTAACCGATGGTTAGGGACACTGAATGATATGGCTGGGTGTCGTAAACAGTGGCGCTCGTGCATCCACCCATTATTCCCCTATCACTATTCGGTATGAATTCTCCATCTTCCGCTTGAATTAGCTTTCAACATTCCAATCTTTATTCTTCTCTTTTATCCAAATGGGGCACCAAAAGATAGCAACGAAAGCCGGCGCATGAAAGTGTATGGTTAAAGGTTGTAAAAACTGAAGCTGTAAATGATTCTTCGGAGTATGAATATTCGGTTTTTCTTCTGTTGACTGTCAGCCAGTACAATTGGGTGTTAAACTACGGTGTGATCCTACGGGATAAAGCAAACCAAGGAGCGACACTTTACAGTTTCTGTACAACGAACTACAGGCCGACCGTGCCGACCAATTAGAAGTCGTGTGGTTCCCACAGAAGCTGTATGTCGTCGAAAATGCAAGCACGCGATTGGTGGATACCTGTATAACCAATAAACTTTCACTATATAAGTTATATAATCCACTTGGTTTTTTTCAATAAACCAACTCTGACTTCTGTGAACTTTTCCCTGCGCCTTGATTACGTGTGATATCAGCATGCAAGCGGAAGTGCAATTCAGTGTTTCCCTTGCTTTCGTGATTCGTGATCTTTACCTATTTCAACTACTACAGTATTTCTCACCATGCTGCGACGTCTTTCCTTACACAATCTCGCTTAGAAGAACTGTTTAAGGAATGTGTCGACCATTTAAAACTGACAAACAGCGATTTCACAAATAGGATAAGGCAACCGCAAAACACTTTATTTCCAATTACACATCGACTTTTTTCGTCAGCGTCGACCAGCTGTTCACGTCAAGAGTTGAACATCATATCATTCCGTACGAAATGATACAAACTTTAATGGACCATATAACTCACATGTTGGACGAAAACAGTCTCAAAGTCAGTAATCTATCAAATTGGACGAGGAAAAGTGAGTCATGGGACAAGTTATCTAGTGCAGCAGAGAGCGACAATTGGGCGGGTATCGTGCTTCTAAATCGAATAGATTATTTGAGTTCTTTGATCTGGTGATTTGATTGCATCAAACTACGTACAAAGTGTATGGTAAGATTGTTTACCTGACCTTCATCCCGGTTGGGTCATTGGTGTGTCCCCACATACGACTTACAGTTTTAGACGATCAGATTTATGGACATAAGGATGTTGTGGCCATTTGGTCCGCACCAGGACCATTATTTGTTGTCTAAAATAACCAAATCAAATAGTCTATTCCGGATTGGATGCTATACACACAATATATGGATGATGTTCTTTGCCTGATAAACACGAACTCAGGAACAAACAAGGTATGGAGCAAGTTCAGTGCTGTTCATCAAAACATAAAATTCATTTTAGGAATGGAAAACAATAACAAACTGGCATTTCTGAACGTTTGTCTGAGCCGTAGAACGGATTTCTCGCTGCAAAGATCAGTGCATAGGAAGGCGACTTGAACGGGCCAACATATCCATTTTCCTATCGTTCTATCGCTTTAGGTGAAGAGGAATCTGGTACATCACCTAGCTGAACGGGCTAGAAAGATTTGTAGTGAGGAAATAATAAAAGAACAGCTGCGGTTCTTACATACTATCTTCGAACATAATGGCTGTCTGGAAAAACTGTTTAGCAAGATGGTTTGGTGCAGTGGATATTGTGAAGAAGACCGAAGTCCGAAAAAATTATTTTCAAGGGGAATAAATCAGCAGAGGCAATACGAAGGAGACCATACGATGTTGTCAGTAAGGCCTTCTGTGCAGCAAAGCACAATATTTGTTTCACATCCCCGCTCATTGTGTGTTTACGACTGAGGGACAAAATGCCTAAATCTGCTGTCTCATTTTTTGTGTACTCCTTTACGTGTTCCTGTGGAACGACATGCATATACAGTACGGTCAGATGTTTGTCCCAAATAATTTGTAATCATCAACACGCATAGGTAAATACAGGAACCTTATCACTCATTAGTGCAGTGGTTTCACACCTAGCTAAAACACATCATACAGAACGTGACCGAGGTATCCTACCCCATGTATAGAGTCGGTGGTTGACCATTAGGGTAGGTTCTCTGAAGTATCCTTGCCACAGCGGAAGCGTTAGGAATATATTTGCTCAACCCCCTCTATGTTCCCGCTGAACAATTTATCCATGCACTGTATCTCCCTCAGCCCCTCACAAACACTTTGTACTCCGATTAGCCCCAATAATCCGATAACCCCCCAAATAATTATACAATCATTGGGCATCCCATATAGGAGGTAAAGACGAAATTAACCCCAATTACCGTGTGATGTGAATTATACCTTTCCCAAAACCATTTTCTAATAGATGACTTTTGATGTATTTTTACATTGAGAGATTCATTTATTGTGATGCATTGGTATGATTGTGAATCACTGAAAACGTTCGCCACTGTCCGAGCTGAAATGTGATCTGTGAGGCCGTTTAGGCGACAACTAGATTCTGTACACAAACGATAAATTCTAGTTAAATCCAAATTGCAATGAATATGATATCGCAAACCACCCAGTGCAAAAAGAGAGAATAACGGGACCGCTTATTGCTCCGAGTACTTAAAATCAATGAGGCATAAACGAGACATTACTAACTTGGTCTGGAGTCAACTGGAACATTCATTCCTCATCGCCTGATCTGCCGATTGGTGGATGCCACTGTGGTGATAGTAGAAGTAGTAGTGAAATTACGCACAGAATTCAGGACACGAACTACGCAATGGGAATCTCGGAACACGAAATAGAAATCCGGTGGCACTAGACCGCAATGGCTCGAACTCGCAATAACCCGCCGGATCGAGACTCGAGGAAAAAGGCCACAAGACAGGCGAATCACAGAGTCATTTATTGAAGGAAAATGAAAGTGGATATATATATGCACAAAAGAAGATCATTGGTTACCTTAGTTTCCACCAATCATATTGCATCACATCTTGCGTCATACTGCTCTTCTCTGCATTGTATCTGATTGGCTGGAACGGTCCACCAATGACTTGTATCCGGAGGCTGTGCACATGCTACTGGCGTCAGCGCTCAAGGTCGATTGACTACCAATGTCCGGAAACTGTACCGCGCTGCTCCAGGGCAGGCGTAATCTCGTAGATCCGAATCAGCACAGCTACATACCATCACACACGCACATACGTCGTGAGACGTCGATTCGCCTCAGCCAATCGGGTGTCAGTATTGATCTGTCCGCATTTATTGGTTAATTGGCTATCCAGCGTGACCGTAGTCTATGTCCTGGTAACGCTTGCGCCACTGGTTGGTCCCGTTAGCTCATCGGTCTTCCGACCGGCTGCGTGTGTTTGCCCTACTTTGTTCGTTAGGGTTTACCCTTTCGCTTTCTATCTAACTTCGCTAAACATTTAATTTCGAAGCAGCTCTATCTTCGAGCAAGGATAGTAGCATTAAGTTGCTCCCAGACGATAAACTTTCTTATCTGGATTAAGCAGACGGAATTCTACTGCCAATTGAAGACGCAGATTAGTTGTACGCCTTTCTGAACGGGTTGATTGTTAGGTTAGCTATATTTTTCATGCGTTTTGCATAATTCTAAATACAAAATGTTGCTACAAGTCTCTGTCGATCCAGGGGAAGTATTAGAGCAAGTGGGCCAGTTATTCAGGAAGCTATATCTCACCCGGTGGGCTATGCATCACGGACGAAGTGTCTGCTCACATACACACTCGATTGACATTCACTAACTTGAGACACTTTTGGTAGAGTTGCGAAATCCTGCTGTTCGTGAAAAGTCCCGTGTATGCTACAGCAGTTTGGTCAGTTCTGATGTACGACACGAGGACTTAACCACTACGAAAACAAGGTAAAGTGGTCGACCTTTGTAGACTGCGTTAGTTGAGGCATGTGTTACACATGTCACCAAATAGATGCGTACATTCTCTTTGTCGAGGCAGGTGATGGATGGAAAAATGTAGAGGACGGTGGTAGCCAAGTGGTTAGGTCATCAACTAGTGACTTGGGTGTCCAGGGTTCAAACCGCTTCACCGCTGCCCGTCTTCCTTGTATCTGTATTTTCCCCAGGCAACCTTTATGTATGGCCTCAGCCACCTTCCTGAAAGTTGACTGTACATTCGTATATTCAATAAATTGAAAAAGGAAGTAAAAAGACATTTTAATTTTTCTGGTCAAACTTTGGCCTGGCATGTACACTCGGTCATGAGGTTCATTTTAGGCAAGCTGGTTAGGAACCTCGGGATAATTCCATTTAATGGTCAGAACTTTTGCGAGATATGACTGGTTGCCGTAAACAGTGGTAATCGTCTCTCTCCTCATTTTATTTGCAATCATAGTCCACTGGATTTCTCCGTTTTCTCTTTGACTTCTCTTCAACTTTCCAATCTCTTCCTTCTACCACTTGATACAAATGAACAGCAACCAAAACCCTCACACAAAGGTGCATGATCAACGGTTGTTCAAACTGAACCGAACTGAACCTACAAGCAAGTAGACGGACAGTCTAATTTACCGTATATTTATCTATTTGGGTTAAAGAAAAGGGTTCAGCACGCGCAAAAAGCATTATGTGGGTGATAAAATCCTGGTAAATCAAAACAACAATCCGACCTCCCCCTTTCTCGCACACAGAGATTATGGTGACCGTCTCTTGTGCTAAACCGTTTGTCGGCACTCACTCAGGACGAACTGCACAGAACAGGTAAAGCCGCACACTGATCGGCGTCACACTACAAGCGCGATCGCGACACCCAGGGCGAGTTGATTCCGGGTTGGATGACTAGGATGAATCAGACAGCTGTCGTCCGACGAACCAATCGGTATCAAGGTTGCGATCTGATTGGTGCATCACCACATCGTTCTCGTACGCCCAGTCTACCCACTTATATTTGCGCATCGTGTCATGGTCAGTCAACACTGTTTTTCTCTAGTTATGTTCGCTCTCGCATTATTGTTTGGGTCTGGGCAGGAAGCGCTCGTATCGATCGTACGTCTAGGTGGAGCATAGCACCTGATTAGCTTCCGTTGAGTGTGAGACAGTTAGTTAGGAAGAAGAAAGAATAGTGGTCTGACTACGAACCGGTGCACAGACATGGGAACGTGGACCACACAACTAGTTCAGGTATATTGCTCAGATTTTCTGTTAGGGGATCTCGGGATCAGCTTGACCAACGGCGGAAGTCCGTAGGTAATATGAATTAGTGACCACATAATTCTTAAACAAATCCGGTTCACCCGGGTTCCCGATCATCATTATTAAAAGCAAAAGCTCCCGGCATTATATCTCTTTTTCTTGGTCGTTTGTTCGATCAAATGGGTAGCAATCAAAATCAAAAATGCAAAATGTTATTGATTGTACGAATTATGTGTAATTAAACTTACTCCATACGTGTGCTTGGAGAATCGCCGTTGGACAGCAATAAGGTTTCTGACCGCTGCCCAAATTTAACAATATTCTGTTTTTATTCCGAGGACTATGATGGAAACTAATCGGTATATAAAGTAACGGAATATAACTCAAGTCATTCGAATTTAAAAGACCTTATAGCAGTTTTAAAAAAGTTTTTACATGCGGGTCCTATTCTGTGAGTAAGATTTTTATATTCGTATAACTTTTGAAAGCTGAGATATGATTATATTTCAGTTAAAAATTGTACACTGGTCGTCACACCGGAGAAAATATAGAAGTATAAACAAATTCAATAGAGCCCTGTGTAACAAAATAAATGTCTCTGAAGTTTGATTCGTTCAGTTAAAAATTGATGAAATTTATTTACAACTCGTTCCTTGTTGGTCAAGATGCGAGCCAGATAAAGAACAGTAGAGTTTTTATAAATGTTTATTCGAGAGGGTAGGTAACCATAAGAGGAACGAGTGATCGAGTGGGATCGAAAAGGAGATAGGTTAAGATGCCATGGATGGGTGGGGTCGTTCAGAATCTTATTGGCAAAGGTCACAAAACTTCATATGACCATTAATAAGTTCTGTGATTCATGAATCGGCAGAAATTAAAGATGCACGGTCTATTATCATTAATCCGCGATGGATGGTTTTAAAGTTTTATTTTGATAGACCGGGAAGCATTACGGGGGAGCACTAAAGTAAAATAAGGAGAACTCGTGGTTTAACAACGGAGAACAAAACTTGTTGGGGAGTGCGAAATTGTCTGAGCTTCCGAAGCTGAAAAGAGAGGCACTGAATTTTGCCCATAAAGTTCTGGATGTTTGTCGACCACCGAAGATTATTATCGATAGTAACACCCAGATATCTGGTTGAGGTCACTCTCGACAAAAAGTTACTATTAAGTGTTACAGAATCTGACGGGAATGTAGAGCGGGAAGAACTAAGAATGCATTCCAAGCACTGAGAAGTGTTAAGATTAAGGCCGGACTGGTTTGAAAACCGTTCCATTCGGGACAGATTTTCAGTTGGAGGAAAATTCCGAAGAAGAAATGGCCTGACACAAAACGACATCGTCAGCATACTTTTGGATATGAGCAGGGTGTAGAACTGAAATATATATATATATATATTTAACACCGGCTTGAGATCAAGCTTGGTGCCAACGCCATAACAATAGAACAATAGAACTGAAAGGTCACAAATGAAAGCAGAGAAAAAATATGGATACTGCCCGGGCATTGGTTTTTCTCCTGTCACCGTGTCAAGATATCCGAATGCAATTTAAGGACAGATAGGCCGAATGTTATCTGCTATCCACCTCACGAACTTACCAACAACAGTGGGTTCCAAATCGACAAAAACGGTGCGTGGAACAAATTTCCCATGTCCGGTTTCTGAGTAGAACGTACGAAAAGAATTATCCGCTGGAAAGAATCCTTCTAGCATGAGACCATCCGGACGAATACCGTGTTCCATGCCGAATAATTCCCAACATGCATTGGCCATTTGTATTCCGGCTTGACCGACATGAATACACACCACTTCACGATCACCCTGAAAATGAAACACCAGGATGATGTATAACTCCTAACGGTAATGCATATATATATATATATATATATATATATATATATATATATCACACTTGTCTGAGGACAGACTGTGTGCCAAGAAAATCATGGTACAATAATCTTTATTAAAAACGATGTCATTATAGTAATTGGTTGGTTTCAATTTAATTTGCTTTTCATTTAACTAGGGAAATACAAAAGTTCTATTGAGCACGATTCGAGTCCGGATTTATTTCGCCACATCCCAACTGGTGACCACTACAAGGCCAGTTTGATATGAACCCCTTTCTGACATAACAGAAACTTTACACACCGGGGTGCGATGGAAACTAATCATACTCAACGATTTTCGATTGGTGATCATTAGTGGGGATTAATTAGTGAGGTATGGAGGATACGGGTACCCTGCACCTCAGACTTGTTTGTGTAGTATTCAATCCTAACGGTCTTATCTGATAGCATGTAATTGGTCAATATGACTATCCCATATCGGTGGCCGAACACAAACATTGAAAATTGAAAACGGCCCTTTATTTTGTGGGCCAAAGGAGAACAGTTTGAATGAGAGCACTTAAACCTGTGTGGTTATGAGATAAACAAATAGAAGTTTGAAGTCAACAATGTGGCCAATAGCATAAGGAATCCCATTTTTGTAAAATTTGTTGGATCCTGACATGTGAATGTAGTTGCGAAACTCCTCTTACGATAACTGTATTTTCATAAGCTATATAACTAGCACCTGTTGGTAAGCAATTAACCTTGCCAGTATATGTGTAAACAATACATCTGTGTTTGTAGATGATGTTTTTCACTTGTTCTAAGACTGATGATTTTAACCAACCTAGGAAAGATAGTGATGTAATGAGAAATTAGCTGTAAATTACAGCAGTAACCGGATGTTTACAACGTACCATGTTTCATATAATTTGACAGAGGGAAGCTCGAGAGCCACTAGGAACACGCGTCAGTGTTGATTCTGTTATATGACAGGTTTCAAAACTAAACGAATTAACGATTTAATTGGGTCAATCAATACCTCGCTTGCATCACGTGTCGAAACACACATGATTTGGGATAGGTGAGCTGTGAATTAGTGGACTGCTCTGAAGGGTTCGCTACAGAAAATGCAGATATTGCTGTATTGATTTATCCAGATTGAGGGGATGGACTACATGTTGTGGAACATAACCGGAAATTTAGGATAACCTCAAATCGGAAAGTAATAAAATTACTCCTCTCCGGGTTTTGCCATTAGTATAAAATAATTTTCCATCTGCACCGAACGTTCAACTTCGAATTCGCGAATACTTACGACATTCAATTGTCTGGTTATCTAACACCATCACCAAATTGGAGCAGTGGCAATTGCTCAGTGGTGCTAATCACCGTCTTTTCTACTCAGTGTTTGAACAACACAACCTCTTGATTGACTGCGATGATTCAACCCACCAGGTAAACGCCAAACGGTTACACGTTCCAGTTCCTGGACAAAGATCCACAGGCTAATAGTATTGACAGATCAGATACCATGCGGTCCAAACAGAAGTCGTGTGATTACGAGAAACAGAAAAGTGATTGGGTCATAGTAATTGAAAGAAGGATATTTCTAATTTCATATTATCTATTTCTATTGATTTCTTACAATAAAGGAACCGCTATTTATATGGCCTTCTCCCTTCATCTCGGTGACGTGAGATTCCGGGATACGATTATCAATGCAATTGTATGTTTCATTTGACATTACTATTGATGATTCGTGATTCTTGTCTACGCGGATTAATACAATTGGACGAAACACAATGAAATCGCCTACCATTGAGCAACTGAACCTGCCTGTCAGTCTGTCTGAAATCGAGGAATCGGTGGATCAGTTCGAACTGTGGTGCAGTATTTGCAAGGCTGGCACGTAGAACCAATTGGCGCTATTTTTCACTTCAGGGACTTGTATGGTGGTTTAGCCGGAGCCTCAGGGAACGCCAGGTTTTTCAACAGGGAGTAGAGATCACGGCCGCCAGCAGTAAGAAATAGGGTTCATCGGTTCTGTGCACCACCTTTGCGAATACTGCCCCACAGTTCAAATCGATCTACCCATTCCTCGATCTTTGATGTACTTGACAGCAGGTTCAGTAGCTCAATCGTTGGGAGCTCCATCGCGCGTGGCCAATTTTTAATGACTGCATTATTAACTGTAGTAATACGCACGGAACTCGGAACACGAACCACGTAATACGAATCACGGATCAGCTATCACAGACTGGACTACGGAGGCACCGGACCGCAGTAGCACTAGCACGAAATTTCTTGCGTAACTGAGATGCGAAAAAAGGCCACCGGAATGAAAGTTCGTTTATTGGAAAAAATGAAAGCGATNTTATTGGAAAAAATGAAAGCGATTAAATATGTATGTGCGTCATTGATGTCACCTTTGAAATCTGAGTGATCGCAGTTGTCCAAATGCGCCGCTCCAGGGTAGGCGTCATCTCATAGACCTGGATCGCCACAGAAGCCCAGTGAGGAGGCCACAGAAGTAGCCGTTCATTTATTGAAAAGAATCGATGGGACTACATATTATGTAAAAAGAAATACTACCGGTTGATCGGGCATCAACCATTCGTTGATCCTGTTGTAAACAGTAAGAGTGCTAATAGGCAACCGCTAACTACCTCAGCGATGCCTAGAATGTGTAAGCGCACTACCTTAGACGGTTGGGTTGGTAGACGATAGACTCCGGTTTTATCACATGACCTGTATCCAATACCTGACCGACATTATCGCTTCCCATGTTTCCTATGCTTCCTTGCCTTAACCAGTGTCAACAGCGTTTCTCCATCTTTCGAAGTAGTTGCCTTCACTTTCGGCTGATGTAATTTGAACTAAAAAGATACCCTAATTAAGTTTCCAGTCTAGATAGAGTATCTTTGTGGCTGGTACGGACAAACATGTGAACACGCAAGGTAGTCGAGCTGCGTTGAAGATCCTCGTCACGGCAGGCGTTAAAATTTTTCTCAACGAGTGATATATTGCACCTCCTTTACAAATGTAGTTCATTCTTCTAAGCCTCGATTTTTTAGTTGGGATAGTCAACTTTCCGGATAGTTTCTGCCAGCAAGTCGTTCAGGATATCCATTTTCTCTGAGGACCACCTTGACTATTAACAGTACTTTGTTTGACATAGCAGTTTGAACATCTTCGATATTAGACTCAGGACGGGATTTCTCTTCCATCCAATTGGAACGAAGCTGTACAAATGTGCTTACTGCTCCGTCGAAGTTTGTTTGCCGTTTATTAGGTGTTCCCATGACCCGTCATCTTCACAGAAAACAGTCTCATTTACTGAGGTCAGTTTGTCATTTACTCTCTCTTGTTTTCAGAGCGAAGCAAATCAATTCACGTAGCTCGAGGAAACTCTGTAGCCCGCTACTTCTATGACCTTTTTCATGCGTCTCCGTGACAGGAGATTCCAGCTTAGGATTGCCAGTGCGAGTCCTTGTTTCATTTGCTCTTGTGATTCGTCCATGTTCTTACTACTACACCGAACACACAGAGAAAGTCACCAACTCACTAAATTCTCATTCTGTCATGACTAAAACAGAAATTTATTACCAATCATTATTACTCCTCTTTTTTGATGTGATCTTTGATCTTCGACTCCAGAAAATGGTCAAGGTGTATTTCATGATAAAGGTTCGGGAGGCAAATATATGTGGTAATTTTAGTAACACTAGTACGCACTGATCACGAATTAGAAATCACGGATGCAACGTAAGCACTGGATCACATTTGTACATGCACAACAGTATCCCATGGAACCGAGACGCAAGGAAAAGTCCAAAGGGATAGAAGCTCGTTTATTGAAAGAAACCAGGGGAATAAATAATATGTACAAAACAAATTAATTGGTCATCCAAGCTTCTTCCGTTCGCGTGCTAGTATTTCCTGCGTTGTTCAGCTTCCGTTTGGGCCGTACAATTTATGATTGGTTGGTACAGTCGACCTATGGTTTGTAGTCTGGAAACTGTAACATGTACGCGCTTTAGTGACGTCACCCGGGAAGCTTGAATTATCATGGTTGTCCACGAACTGTAGTGTGCCGCTCCGTGGTGTACGTCATCTCGTAGGCTAGGATCACCACAATATATGTAAGATAAATTGGTTGTACGAGAACAGTACAGTGACGCACCAATCAGGTTTGCGACATTGACATTCCGATTGGTTCATCGGGTAACCACTGACTGATGAATTTCACTATCATTCGATTCGGACTCCACTTAGGTTGTATATCGCGAGCGTGCTTGTGACATGGCGGGTTCTTTGAGCACGCAAAGCTCTTCAACTGCTTGCCAATGAAAAATGTCGATGTTGCACCCTTACAACCCCCCTTCAGTTTGGATATAAATCTAATAAATCTATACACTGGATGCCGTATCCACTCTTATCCATTCTATCAGTGTGTTATTAAAAACAATTCGGTCAAGTGTGTCCGTTGTGTGTGTTTTTTTTCGTCACTATTCATTCGTTGTTGGTTCTGTTTCGGTTAAGGTTTCGAAAGAAAAAAACCCGTTCGTCGGTATGGACAACCGTGAAGTATGCCGTGCCCTAAAGTTTTGGGCACTCATTTGGAAAACCATTTATTGATGCTAAAACATGACACCACATGTATTCACCGATTCTCTATGCGTGCTCATTAAAAGCCATTCTCTCGCCAAATATCACGTTTATCGTCGTGTCACGCTCGGAAGGTTATGTGTATTTCGTATCCAATGGGTCGGATCGAAAGAAACAGTACGCGGTACGCATTAAAGTAAACAATAATTGTGATTTGAATTATATTTCTATAAACCAACTCCGCGTGGATCACAAATAGTTTATATCGGAGAATCAACTCCTCCCAGGAGAAATGTTACCGTTTCATTTGGTAAGCTCTAACCTGTTCAGAGCGATGAATTCAAACCGACCGCATCGCCATCAGTTACTGCTGGCCTGGATCCACCGAAGACTGTCGCTCTCATTGGTCAATACAAGTGGATAAGGACCATGCATTTTTATGAGTCAGATTCTCTCTACTCCTGGTAGACAACTGCAACAATGTCATCGGCAGCGGATCCAGACACTATAAAGTCATCGAAATTTGCAAATTGGCCTTTGAAACGGAGCGATCTGATCACCTCTCACTTCATTCCTTAGCTAAAGGATTCAATAAACATTGGATATTAATCAACGAAGCTATCCGAATGTCAATCAAAACAAC
>UZAN01042126.1:11934-41103 GCA_900618425.1 Echinostoma caproni
TGTGAACGAGGATACCACAGCGTAACTCACTAAACCTTCATCACGTTCAACAGTGGGTGTTCTGAGTTTCTCCAATGAATGTAATGAATTCCTGATAAATGGCTCACAACACTTCAAGGGCGATCGTAAAATAGGTGTAAGAAATTTTGCCAAAATGTATTTACGGGTATTTGTGTAGTCAACAACAGAGGTAATGTTTTCTTTGTATAGTTCCTGTAGCACTAAAGACTCGTTACCTTCTTCAGTTTTTATATTTGATGTCCTTTGTGATTTCTCTCCAATATTGCTCCCTCAGTTTGCAAACAGAGGTAGCGGATTTTATCGAAAGTCAATACGACATGGCTAATGGAGCGGGGACACTGGCAGAACTAAGTTCAGTGTAGACGGTACCCGGTCTGCTTCAAATGTGGTTGGTTATAATACGCGGCTAAGCTAGTCAATGCAAGCATATGTTATTTTCGGAAGGTCTCAATGGATTATATAAGGAGTTGATTGTCGCTTTCGGAATGTCGGCCAATTCACATAGTATATTGTTTGAGGAAAAAAGTAACACTGCACTGCATCTTACGGGTTAGAGATTGTCACAGGAATTAACTTTCCAAAAAGCATTCATTTCACAGGATCTGCTGGGCTTTATTCCTCGAATGGTATACGGTTTGAGAACACATTTTGGCACTAAAATTGATAACAGTAAGAAATTTCATTCTGTCAACCAATGTGTTCAAGGGTGAGATTGTATTTTAGTAGAATTTGGGGTGAAAAAGTCGCAGAAAAAAATTGCTAAAAGAAACGTTAATTGTCTGTATCTCGGTTGAGGTACTGCGGGTTTCCCACGATAGGCAATTTCCTACTCTCGATTTCTCGTCATCTAATGCACCCTATTAATTGAGGTCGGTATTTGTTCATCTAGGTTATTTGGACACGTCTCGTTCAGCAATCTAATGAATTAGAATAGCCCGTTTATTTTCCGGTATCCGTGATAACTTGTGTCAATTCACTATTGTGTATGGTCCTTCTAGAACTTATCCTTATTCATTTAAAAACATATTGGCAGTAACTAGATGCGATAATGTGACACCAAGTTTGTGAAACGAATCTCTTGTACGGTCTCTAAGGGTTAATTTACATTCGGGATCAATGAGTTTATTGATTCAAAGATCAGCGGAGGGCTTACATAAATTGTTTTATAATAACTATACGACAGATCCTAACGCTCTCGCGGCGACGTGATTTCTCGCTAGATAATGAAACGGGAATTTACAGTTAATAATAGAGAATAAATGATCAATATGAGGAAGGCTTTGAGTAAATATCTGTTCAATGTTGAGAAGATACCAGTGAGAGTTCAAGTGTATGCCGGCTCAGTTCGCGGTTATTGTCGTTCATATTCATGCTGCTCGCAGTAGTAAAACGCCAACTGCATAAATATTATATCACGATTTAAATTTCAGTAGTAATCTTGCTTGGAGTTGATGTAGGAAAAATTAACAGTTTCAATTAGTGTCCGATTTATCATCGTAACCTAGAATTGTTAGTATTGTTGCCAAACGGATGGTTGTCATTAGGAGATGACAGGTTACCTTCAGGTTACTCGAATCTCTGCGGTTGAGTACCTCTGTGGTTTACGTGACTTTTCACCTTAGTTGGCAATCGATTGATTTCTTCTGTGTAGACTGTCGATGTTGTGCACTTCATCATCGGGCAAGACATTCATATCGCAAATATCTATCACCGTTGATTGTTCGTACTTGATGAATTTTGTGAACGCGACTGTTATTAAGCGATGATCAACCGTTAAATGTAGGCATCTGATCAGCTGTTTTATTTCTTACCTTAAAGCGACAAATGGCGATAGTACAACATTTATGAAAATAGAACGTATGGTAACCATTTTATCTATGGGCAAACGATTCGTATCATACGAGTGTTTCAGTGCAGCACAGCCTAGGGAGCGTCAATATGAGATAAGAGCGAAAAACATACGCGTGAATTTAGACATATCTGGCATGTTGGTAATATGNTCGGTTAGGTCGTTCAGTGATACGGAAGCGACGCTCGCGGATGGACAATCATTTTATCCGTTTCAATATTCTCTTATGAATAGAGGATAACCTGAAGCCGGGCTCAGGGTGATCATGGTCGCCCTGGCTCCAAGTGGAGGCTCCACTTTGCACTTTGGAGGGTTGAGGTCTTCGGTCTTTCGCTTTTTGGGGCGGTGGTGGCCCCGTGGAAACGTCAGCAACTTATCACCCTGTGGATGTGAGTTCGAATCCCGTTACCGCTGCCTAACTTCCCCCATTATGTGTTAATTGGGAGCCCTTTGATTGGCCGCTTCTTCCATTCTCGAAATGTTATCTTTGTATATTCAAGAACAGGAAGTAAAATAAAAAATATAAGAAAGCAGAAAAAGAAAGAAGGCTCAGAAAATGCTGGTATTCCAGTAGAATACTGGGCTCTAAACTAAACAAAATTATGGACCAGAGACCCCAATATCAAAAATAGATGTGTTCTCCGGAGCCACCACATACGACACTTCTTACTAGATCCGAGACAGTCACTACGTGGACGACATTATTTAGCACGCATTTTCTGATGACATATTTTACTAAGTGGAAGTCTGATGTCTTATCACTGGTTGAATGTAGTGTGCCATCCGGGGTTTCGGCTCTTGTCCCATAAAACAATTTATAACGTAACCTTCATCACCCTATAGTGAAGCATTTCAGAGCGACAGCCGGTAACCATTGACTACTGTTGGCAAATGCTCAGTCTAGGTTGATATAATCGCTAATTTTTCAGACTTGTACCATAATGGCTTATGTATTGGGCAATCTTTTACCGGTGTGAATGGAAATCCGCCGGGGCAGGGAATTCGAATTAGGAAAAGCCAATCAATGCGTCACGCATTTTAGTGAATAGCGCCTGCAACTGCAATCTCATCGAAATTCATTTGGGTTGGCAATGTCAAATAGATTTATTCATTTATTTATTTATTTATTCCAAAATTTATCTCCAATTTCCACCACTTATTGCAGTAGCGCGATTTTGAGTGTCGCGATAAACTTTGAATTAGTTCTAAAGTTACGGCTCAGATTTTGGAAATAATTAATGTAAAGCATCGTAGATATTTATTATTTCTAGTAATTTGTTTCCGTTCGATTCGGGTTAACTTTAGGCCAAAAACTTTATTTTAATTTGCTAGTTCTCTTTCATTCAGTGTATATTACGAACGTAAGCGAAATAATGAACATATTCTTGCATTTGTAAATTGATACGGTGCGTTATGCTGTTTGAGATTTTGAAGTGGTGTGCAATCCGAAATGCTTTTGAGTCTAATACAGTTGAGACCAAGTACCCAACCAGTTGAAATACTGTGGACAAAGTTGATGGTATAGCGTAAGAGTGGATAACATATATCACCCGTTATTCGAGGAATGTTCGAATTCAATGAAACATGAAACCGCAAATGACGTAAGACTAGTACTGTGGAACAAAATGTGGTGGTTTACCGATGGAATGCTCTGAGAAGTCGCGTTAAATGACATTCATCGTAGCCCACATCCCTGAAGTTTCTGGTTCATTCATTCGAGACAAGAATCCAGTTGGTGAAGCATAATCGCTTTCGCTTGAACCAATGCCGGTTTGATATGCTCAGGTGTAACATCAGATATTTTGTCAAAATGGACTCCATGACTATCAACAACACCGGAAACAGTGTTTCAGATTGGCAGTTAGTGGGATCCCTACGAAATCAGCCTCTGTTTGTTGGTATAATAACTCCATTTTCCACGAATTTGTGAATTTCGTTTGGTCGGACATTCCATGTTCATCAATACGTAATGTGATTTGCCACAAAGAGAAGGGTTTTTGGGTATATGTTATCCGCATATAACGTTGTCATGAACAATCTAACATAGTGTTTGAGGACTTCAGCACTTTATTCAACGTTTCTCAGTGAACAATATGGAAGTTCGGAGAGTTACCTGTAGATCTTCAAACCCGAATGCAGCTGACATTTTGAACTACTGAGTTTCAGCATTTTAGCTGCCTGATTGGAGCTCAAGTAGCTTTGGTGCAGACAACTCATTGACTGCTAAGTGCCTTTTCGGCGAGTTTATCATAATCACCTAGGAATCGATTTTGAGAGAGATTCTCGGATACATTGGTCTTCCCATGGGCGTTCATTCAGAATATCTTTAAACGGTGAGCTATTCGTTGATATGGGATCGAGAATTGGATTAAGTTTGGATGGACCCCATTTCGTTCGTCCCAATTTTTGCCTTCATTATTCTGAAATCATCTGATTATATTTCACATTCGATACAAGAAAGAATAAGCATAATACAAGTCACTGTGATGTGCAATTTCTTTGTGATTGAAGACAGATTGTAGGCAAAGCATGACCAGTTTAGGTGGTTGACCAAACGTGACCAAACGCAATTGCTCGATATGAGTGGGTTTTCATATTTTTTATTACAAAGTTTATCTTAACTGCAGGGCGCACCAGTGAAAATGAAGTAAACTGTGCCTGATATATTGACCAACCCATAGTTTGAGAAATTACTTAGCTTAATAATTGGAATCCTTCAGATGTCATACGTGTCTAATACTAGTCGTCCGTTTTACCTATTAGTCTACTGTTTCCTCAATTTAAAAGTGGAATGTGAAATGAGCCGTGGTTCCATTAATTATCTGCTCTAAAGCTTCAACTTGTGGTGCACGAAGAGGTGAACGGAGTTCAATGCACGGCACACTTTGTGAACGATGGACGCCATCATTCCTCTAAAACATTTACCATCAATATCTCAAACGTATGCCATTTTTAATGTCTGTTTGGCTTTGAATAAGAGAATCTCTAAAGGAGTAATCACTGGTAGCAAATAAACTGATAGCAGAAATGGGATAAAATGCGAGGAAACCGGTCTGCATGACTCAAATTGGTCTCAATTATTTAGTACATTGAAAAGCCTAACAGTTGTTAACTAAACTTGCGAAGGAATAGGGTGAAAATTATACGAAGTTCGTTAAGCATGGATATCAGATATCGGATTCTTCCATATTTTTAACGTTGCAGTTTACATTTTGTTACCCAATAAACCATTGAGCTTGTATATTAGATTGCTCCGAATTAGTTAGTGGATTGTACTGTTACTAATTTCGCATGGTGACAAGGAATCAGGTTGGATCACACTGCGCGCTTTACATCAAGTTTGTTAACACGAACTGTGTCGGTTTATAGACATAAGCTACTATTTAATCACTACGAAACTGTTCGCCCAACATCTTTATATAACAATGAGTTTTAAAGTATTCGTCAGTTGGCAATAAATATTAATTGATAAAACTATGCGACGTTATTACGAAGTCTGGGATTGAGAAAGAAAATATATAACTTGAGTAAAGCCAAACTGGCAACTTTCGTACCCTTTGAAAAAAACGCATAGGTAATATATCACATGATTCAGCATATTTCGGGTGGTATTCCCGTAGTAACGTATTTCATTGGGATTTTATTTTGTTTCTCTATAAATTCTACTGGTTACTTGTCATCAGTTTTCATGTACTAATTAACAGGTGGGATTTTGTCACTATTCACTCTCACGTAGAATTACTATCCAACGGGAAAACTGAGGACAATCCTATTCGTTTGGCACAAGGATGATTTCTCTAGAGACGGTTTCGGTGTTTCTGTGTTTGCTTCTGCATCAGACAAACATCTATTTATTCAGAGATCACATCACTGTTCTATATTCTGTGTACAATTGTGCATCTCCCAACGTATGATATGTCAGAGCATGACAATTAGTTTCCTTGGAATATCGCTTTTTGAACGACGATCTCTAGATCTCCGGGTTCGATGATTTGCCGGTGTGAATGGAAAGAAATTACTATACTGTACCCAATAACTAATTGTTCAATCCATGAGTGGAGGACTGAGCTAAAATATTGTCAGTCAGTCTTCTGTGGTATGAAACATTTGAGCGAATTACGTTTTATTTCTGCTTTTTATAATTCGGTCTAGCGGCAATTCAATACAACCATCTACTTTTTAAAATGGGATCGGTTCCTATCGTTCTAGTTTATGTTTTGACGGAGAACTCATGGTGACAATGCAATTCACCGAAGACCGGATTTGAGGCAGAAGAGTAAACGGGTAGCCCCAAGGGGATGAGGGTTTTTGATAATCTACGTGATCTCGTTGCAGAACACTCGATGCGTTATACTAAAATTGTGTTCACGGGGCTAATCGATTTTGCCTAATTAGTTATTGGAAGGCAGTTTTCACTACCACGAGAGTAATCCGAAACCATCTGGAGGAATGCTGATTGACGCCGTTTCCAGCCTACCTATAGATGAACACATTTACCTCTTATCTTCTTCCAGATTACATGTTTGTGGGACAAGCCAGTTATCTCGCAAAACCATGTTCAAAAGGAGGGACAAATTCTAATAGAACCGGCACCGCCAACATACAGCAACGTGTATAAATACAACTAAATTTCTCTCCATTTTGTACTCAGTAGTATGGAATTGCGTTCGGAGGATGCTGGAGAACGTTCTCATTATATGTAAACTGTTTTTACAAATCTCAATTGAAACAAAATCATTCAATTATGTGGAAAACCGAAAAGCTGCAGTTCATACGGTTCAGCATGATAATAAGCACGCATTTGCTAATTGCCTGTTATTCACCATCATTTGCTTTCTTTTGGTTGTCAAAGTCATCGAACCGATCAATGTGCACATGATTTCAAATGCACACACCCAGCCGGTTTAAATAAAGGAGCGAGAAATTTAGTCAAATGATTTTAATTGGAGTACTGACGTTTGCGAATTGGATTGCATGTGAACTGTTCATTCTAGGCGTCTGAAATGGATTTTATCCGTGAGCCAAGCATCAACTGCAACAGCTATTTGCTTCAAATAATTCAATAATTAAAGTAATTCCTCCAATTGTGAACATCTCACCGGATACCTGAATTTCTGTTTTGATTTGAGTTGCTCGATAGAGAAAATATATATTCCCACCGACATATTTTCGGCTCCTCTCTTAAAACGCCTCCGACGTAATAAGAAGACATGTAAGAATGGCAGGCGCTACGATGTTAAACGACTCTCGATTATCATCAAGGCAGAGATTCAGCGCTTGAATTGGATGCATGTTGAAACCATCCTGGGCAACCAGGGCTGTAGCGAGATGTGGTCGGCGTTGAAGCAACTCTGTGGCACACGTGGGAGCTCCTGTCCTGATGTAGAAGAATTAAACCGAAAATTTTCTGCCTCCTCTGGGTCCAATTCTCTACCGTCCGTTTTCAATTCTTCAGAAATCACCAACCCTGTGTCTCCGACCGAGGTTCTCAAAGTTTTGAAGCAACTTAAGTCGAACAAGGCCCACAGACCGGACTCATTAGCCCCTATTTTATTGAAAACCTGTATCGAACACCTTACAACACCCGTTGCTGAGTTTTTTAATTTGTGTATGTCCTCTGGAACAATCCCTGATTGCTGGAGGGCTGTCCGGATAAGACCCATTCCCATGAAGGGTTCTTCAAAATATCAACCGATTGCATGTACCTCAGCCCTATTGAAGGTCTTTAAAAGAGTGCTGTTGAACCGTGTGACTACCCTCTCTGATGTTTTTGACCCTCTTCAGTTTGCTTATAAGAAATCCCTTTCTACTGTTGACGCTGTGGCGTGTTGTTCATTCAGTGGCCTCAGTTCTTGATACAAGTGCTGGAACTGTTCGCCTTGTTTTTCTTGACTACGCCAACGCCTTTGGTTCGCTTGACCGTCGCATTCTCATTCAATGTCTTGCTGACTGCAGCTTAGGATCCGACGTATTTGTATTTGTATTTGTATAGACTTTTGCGAGAACAGAATGTTCGCATTTCAGTCAAAAATTTACACGTTCTTGTCAACTACTTCTCTTCTAGGACACAATTTACCTCATGCAATGGTAAAACGTCGTCCTCTTCTTCTGTTAACGCTGGTGTCTTCCAAGGTGCCATTTTGTCCCCCTTCTTTTTTTCCCTGTACACAAACCACCTGCCTGTCCCCACCAACTTTATTGCCTGTAAGTATGCCGACGATGTGGTGATTAGGTGCCCCTCCAATACTGATGCTTGTTTCCATCAACTTCAAAGCAGCCTGAATGACGTTTTTATTTGTTCCCTACCCCGATCACTGTTGCTTAATGTTTCCAAATGTGTCGACGTTCCCTTCAGCCTTAAACCTGGCTCCCGCTATCAAATTACCTTCAATAATTTACCAGATCTAGTAGTTAACAGTCACAGCATTCCCAAAGCTGACTGTTAAATACCTCGGAGTCTTTTTATCCCACAACCTCCCTTGGACCTTACATGTAGAGAACGTTTACAACAAGGTTCGTAAACTCACTTTTTATGCTTTCAGGCTGTTTTCCCAAACATAATTTTAAAATTCGTGGTAGCAGGCATTCTCTCTCATTGGCTCTACTGTTTCCCTGTATTTTTTCCCAGCTTCAAAGAAAAAGATTTCGTATTGATTTCCAGGTCTATTACACTCCTTTCTCGATGTAGCCGCATAGCCAGAGGAGTTCTGGTTGATTTTATTGTGTGCAAACATATCGATGCATGTGAAAGAATAGCTGACTAAATCTTGAACAACGAAGATCACTGCTTGCACAAAGAACTTACTAAATCCATGTCAAACCCCCGTACCCGCTCATTATAGGCTGCTTCCCGCACGCTCCGTCGCATACAGAAACAGCATCCTCTCTTTTCTTGCTTGCCTTCTAGTAAATCGGGCACCAATTATTACAGGTTTACCTGAACACCTCATGAGTTAGTTTATTTGTCCATTTTTTTATCCGCCACCATCGTCTTCCTGCGTTCAGTTTTGTCGTTTTTCTTTATTTTTTTAAATTAACCTATTCACACTCGGAAACCATTCACATCAGATCCACTGTACTATCGTAAAACATCACTGAAAATTCATCCTCCGGGTGCATAAAGCTTACTTTGACTTGACTTGTTGCCGTAGCGATCCCGCTAACTACCGCCCTTTAAGCCTCCTTCTAGTGTTCTCCAAATTAATGGAGTTCATAGTAGCAGATTCTCTGATGGAACACTTAGAGAAGCATAACGTTGTCACCGAATCAATCTGGATTCCCACAGAAGATATCCTGCGCGAACAATTTGCTGATGGCATAAGAAGAATGGACGAAAGCAGTTGATCACTGTGACGCGGTAGACGTTATTTATCTAGACTTCTCAAAAGCGTTCGATTGCGTAAACTATGAAATTATACTGCGAAAAATCCATCATCATGGTATTCAGGATCTCGCTTGATTGTATCGCAGCCTTTCGCCGACATCGGACCGTATCGGTTCGTGTTTGTGATTCGCTTTCCAGTCCTATGGACATTACCCACGGGGTTCCACAAGGTGCTATGCTTGGCCGGCAACTTTTCCTAACATTCATAAACGACCTACCAAAGGCGCTGGGGCCTAAATCATTACTGTTTGCACATGACGCCAAAATTTGGAATACAGTAACGAAAACAGCGTGAAACGCTGAAAACGGCTAATCTCCGGGCTCTTCTGAACGTTATGGAATTCAATGTGCCAAAGTGTAAGGTTCTATCTTTACGACACAAGGGGCGATTTTCGTATTTCCTCGGAAATAAACAACTGCCACACAACTCAAATGAGAAGGATCTGGGAATCACCGTTCAAGAAAACTTAAACTGCTCACTCAAATGAGCCAGGGTGTCGAACACAGTTGTAAAGAATGTCGGTTTGCTTAAATGGGTCTTTGGACCGTTTGAGTCAGCGTTTTCTCCCGTCTACTATGAGCATACATTCGCCCACTCACAGAGTACGCCATTCAGGTATGGAATACATGGCTACAACGTGACGGCAAAGTGCTGGAGCGTCCACAAAGGATGGCCACACAAATGGTCAGGGGGTTGAATCTTTATTCATACGCAAAGAGATTGAAGTCGCTGGGGTTATATTCCAATCACTACCGGCGCATCAGTAGAGATATGATTATGGTATACCAAATAATGAGAAACCCAAATCATCCGTGTCACCCACTTCTGAAATTATCACCCAACGTTCATCTTAGAGAATATCTATTCGAACAAGTGGTCTCAAAACGCTGCTTGGAATGTCGGCGTCAGTCATTCGCAGTCAGAGTGTGTTCAATCTGAAAACTCTCTCCCACCCCACGTCGTCTATGCACCAAGCATTGAATCTTTCAAACTGAGACTCAATGAAACATTAGCACACCGTATATTCCAACATAAGTGAAGCTGTGTGCAGCAGTGGAAGAATCCCATATCATGTAACATTTTATACAAAGAACTCTATATATTACTGTCTTTTAAACAGAACACGAATCTATGAGACGAGAAAAGAATGATCTTGTAAGTTATTCTCATAATAAATCTTTGATCTTTGAACTCAGCACTTCACTTACACTACTCATTAGGATCTGAACTAATCAATCTATTTGTTTATTTGTTTCTCTGTTCCAGCTGATCGAAGTCTACTGAACACAAACCAGAGTTAGACAATTGTCGTTGGAATTTCAGTGCGCCAATATTTTGCGGAACTCAAGTTTAACTGGCTGTTGTTCCGTATTCTTCTGTCCTGTGATATCATTTCTGTTTCTTCAATATGACGCATACGTCAGCAGAGGGGTCTTCTGGTTGTACAGACGAGTACTGTGGAGCAGGCTGATGCTATTTGTTTGTTATTTTAGCCCCTAACAGAAGCTGCTCTGTGTGAGAGAATTCAATTCGGCGTCTACAAAAATCAGCTATAATTTAAGGTGAACCATTTGATAATCGAGTGAAGAAACGTTCGTTTTGGCATTGCGAATAAAATCCGATAGGTGAAGCAAGCTGTTTTTTGATAAATTCATCAACTGACCAATTACGTTTATATAGGTAGAGCATTCAATATTGTTTAATCCTGTGCGAGTTGGATCTTATTACTCTGTGAAGTACAAAGCGATCCTGTGTGTCAGAAATTTGATTGAGCTTCCCCTTGGTTGTGACTTTCTTCCCGTTACCACACTTTTACTGGTTTGTCACGTGGCCACTGATCATGGCAGAGATAATGTCTGGACGAAAAGCTTCTGATCACATAGTGGAGGGAGGATCAAGCAGGTTGTTCGCAATAGCTCAAGCTGTATACATAAGATTAAGGCGTATTGATTTAGATGATAACGGTGGAATAAGGAAAGAGGTTCTGAACGCTCGACTTACGTTTACTTGATGATTATTTTCGATTAGGTGTTGGCATATCACGCTTTTCGTTGTCCTTGTCTCTCCGTGTGCCAAACATCAAGAGTCGTATTCCCTTATATTCGTTGTCCGGCCTACGTAGCTCGCTCCACAGGAGCACGTAAACAAGTCGCTGGGGTTATATTCCAATCACTACCGGCGCATCAGTAGAGATATGATTATGGTATACCAAATAATGAGAAACCCAAATCATCCGTGTCACCCACTTCTGAAATTATCACCCAACGTTCATCTTAGAGAATATCTATTCGAACAAGTGGTCTCAAAACGCTGCTTGGAATGTCGGCGTCAGTCATTCGCAGTCAGAGTGTGTTCAATCTGAAAACTCTCTCCCACCCCACGTCGTCTATGCACCAAGCATTGAATCTTTCAAACTGAGACTCAATGAAACATTAGCACACCGTATATTCCAACATAAGTGAAGCTGTGTGCAGCAGTGGAAGAATCCCATATCATGTAACATTTTATACAAAGAACTCTATATATTACTGTCTTTTAAACAGAACACGAATCTATGAGACGAGAAAAGAATGATCTTGTAACTTATTCTCATAATAAATCTTTGATCTTCGATCGGTGACCAATGTGAGCTGGGTGTTAAAATATGAACACAACCACTCTCGTTGTTAGTGTCAGCTAGGATGTGGATCAGAAAGTTTTGTCCCCAAAATCAGGGTTGTGAACAGCAATCTAAGGGAAATAAACATCGCATCCTGACCACAGTGGAAGTAGTGCGAAGTCACATTCAAAAGCTACCCTTGTGTGCGCAAAACATTAATTTGTAAAGACATTTTCTCCCATGGGCCTCCACTCACCCCATTTTCATCCACCCCTCCCAAGCTTGCACAAATCCTGACTAAACAACACACCGGAGACAGTAGACATTATCTATATTCCTTGACGTTTATTAATTTATTACCGTCATTGTTTTGAAAGTAACATCTCCGCCCTCGCGTATTTGACCGAGTTGCATCATATGTGATGTATTTTCCAGAGAAGACGAATCCCTGAAAACAAGTCGTGTTTGCTACATTGTGTTCTATTCAAATTGTTTGTTAGTGGTCTAACGGGACGGATGCATTTTGTTGTGTAGCTGAACGGATTGCCCACAACCCCGAACCAAGTTACCGAAAAACAAATACGGAACCATTTACGCCAAATGAGATTACAACCGGTTGGTAGACGCGTTGAGATTCATGAATATGGACAGAGCGAAGCATTGCTACTCAATAACAAGTATAGGTGGTTTTGCAACAGGGTCAAGTTTTACAATTACCGATCCAGTTATTTTTGCTCATCGAGCCAATTGAAGCAGTATCCTTAGGGCGTTTTCGTAGGGCATCAGAGACAGGCAGTGTGTTAACGACTCTGCTGCAATCTGGTCACCAGCGTATGGTTTCGTGACAGGAACATAGAATTCTGACCAAACTGGGGCAAATTATGTCGGCTTTTTGCCAACAGGAGCAATCCGAAATGAAACCAGTCAATCCGTCATTGAAATGAGGAACAGTTAAATACAAAATAAAATAAAGTATATCACCAAACAACTGTTTACCATCTGATGCAGATCAGAGAGAGAGAGAGGAAGAACGTACAGTCTCGTCTGATTGATGCACTCACCTGTGCCATGAAGTTATACAGCGCATCTCGGTTCTCTCTCCAATAGACGGGTAAATCCGCGACTGGAGGAAATTTCACTACACCCAACTCCAATGTGATTTCAAACGTATTCGTGGCCAGATAATTGTAATCTTGCATGCCTATCCGATTGGACAGCCGGAGTTTCGCGGGCGGGATTTTCACGGAGCCGAGGAGTCACGAATTGGATGATGTTTTGGGCGGGGATGAGGAATAGTCGGAAAATCAAGTGAACCATTTAATGCATGTGGACCGGATGAAGAAGCTGATCGATAGAGGACTAGGTTAGCAACCATAATTCAACGAAACAATTTCAACGAATCCAATGTTTAGATAGCTATCGCCTCGGCTGTGCAAAGAATGATAAACCGAAGGCGTTTCGGCAGAGATGATGGCCGCTTCACAAGCACTGATGATGTCACCTCGGCTGGTGATGAAACGTTTGCAAACAAATTGCCAAGCTCGGCGAACAGGCGAAATGGAATTCAGTTCACCCGAGCTACGAGAACCAATTTTCAATACTTTGTCAATAGAGATGATGGCGTATGGTGAGTGGTGCGGAAAGCCTGATCATCATTGATAGTGTGCCAAGTCTCCAGTATATGTTGACAGATAGCACTTTTCGCCGTCCTGGTTTCACCGTGTCTCAACCAACGGGGTGGTGTTCTCTTATACTCTTCGATATCTGCCCTGTAGTTTGGCTAATGTAGCTCGCTCGTTGATGAATTTATCGAAAAACAGCTTGTTCTGCCTACCAGATTTTGTTTTCAAATATTTGATTGCCCTAAGAACAAGCTTGATTACGGTGATTAACCGACCGGTTGAGTATATCCCATTTTGTGGTTACAGAAAATGACGATGGGACGAAAATCCCATGGTTTGTGGGGTCTGATGTAATCCGAATGAGGTGTGTGACGATTGCTATTGCCCCTTTCTTTGAATGTGTTTGCGTGCGTGCGAATCATTTAAGATAATTGGATTAGGGTTACTTCGCAAGGTAACGAGTTCATAGTTACGGTAAGCTTATTGATTTGCTATTCACGGACAAAGGCCGATTATTCTTGCTCCAGATCCGTTATCAAACTTTATCTCTTGTAAAAACATTTCGTTTGGATATGCAACTGGAACGGAACGATGGAAACCACAAACATTCGATGGCCCCGATATTCATTGGCGATCGTCTGAACATGTCACCTTCCTGAAATGGACTGACATAAACAGTCAACGATACTTGACATTTATCATCGTTTTTATCTTTGCCGAACGATTGGACACCTGAATTTCGACTGGTTCTCACTAGTGGCGTAAAATCTCAACAGTCTGATAAAAATGCGAACGAACGTGGGTTCGTATACACTATGTTCGGACTGGGCTATAGCTCACTGTGATCGTCTAAACGGTTTCGTTTCATTGCTACTCACTCAAAAACCAGATGTTTTTACCTGTTACTGTGGTTTCCTCGAGTATTTGCATGTGTTACACATTATGTTGATTATCCTGGTTGACTGACCACAAGTGGACCAGTTGTTTCATGCCCAACGTGCATGGACTGTCAGTGATGTTAGCCACAGGAAATTGCAGACGATTGTGTTGTGTACTTTTTCAAGCAGTGAAGCTTACCTAAAAAGCTATACACGCCAACCATCAAAGAGAGCACATATTCGACGGGGAAAAATGTTTACAGGCACGGGAATATTTCATAATCCACAGTTAAGACAAAGTTCGCTTGTTATGCTTTCTTCGCTTGTGAGAAAAAACGTCCAATATAAGGTATAGATGAATTTCGTCAAGCGTTTATTCCAGATAAAATTTTCTTTGCGGAATTGAGAGCGTTTAGAGGGGAAAAACGACAACGTGTCAGTTTTGTGTGGAATGGGCGGTCATAATCTGTGATAATGCTCTCAGAAAATTTCCCACAGAAGGTTGTATGATACGCTGAAAGTTCCACAGCCAACTCATTCACAGAAAGAGGAGAAACGCGGCTAATGATAGTTTGACCACGGCATAAAACTTTGAAATCCTGCTTGAGTAGGTCAGCAAAAATGACTGGGGAACAATAAAGTAGGATGGGGAAAACACACTGATAAACAACGGTAGAAATAACTGATTGGGGTGAACAAAACGGCCTGGGTTTTCGAATTTGAATTGAAAGGCACCCCAGTCCAGTTATGGATGTGGGTTGACCAACAAAGATTGCTATCTACAGTTACACGAAGATATTTGACAGAGCTCACCCTGGATAAAGGATTGCTATTTATCACTTTGGGGGGCTGTCGGATATGAGGTGAGTGCAAAATTATATAACTACTGAACACATTAACTGGGGATTAGGATGAGCCCCCATAAGGAGGAGCATGATCACATTTAACTAATATTGTCAATAGAGGGGCTTACTTAGATTGTGAGAAGAAGAATTGGGTTGGCACAGATCAACGTCATCCGCATGTTTCAAAATACGTGCAGGAGAAACTCATGAAATATCCCAATTGTACGTAGAAAATGAGTATGCGGATAGCACAACTCCTTGAAGAAATTCGGAGTTGTTGACACTAAGGGTTTATTTGAAGCTTTCCACCATCCAGTAGTACTGTGTACTCTATCGATAAAATGGTTGGATAGCCAAGCTAACAATTGCTTGGGACATTCAAACGAGTCCAGTTTTTGTAACAACTTCTATCGAGGAATGGAATCAAATGCTGAATAGTAGTTCAGAAAAAAACCGAACAAACTTGACAGAGTTGTTCATAAACTTAGTGATAAGAGTGAATAGGTATGGAGACTGCATTAAAAGTGAATTTATTGGACATGTAAGCAAAGTGTAAAGGATCACTGGTAATGTTTATGAAGGTTTTCGAGGATAGGCTTTTCAGTCAAATTAAGAGCTGAAGATGTTTAAGCTATTCGACACAGGTGTTCAGATGAATTCTTGATGGTAGGACACTAGTTAAGTCCGACATTGGAAACAGGGACCGACTACTACTGCTAACGAATGAGGGAACAGTCCTCTTGGCCAAATCTAATCCCGTGATAGACGAAGACGCATAGTATCCAAAGAAAATGTAAAATGTTCAACCGTGTGACGGAGAGCATGTAAGTTTAGCGCAGCAAATCGAAAGGCGTGCCGCTCGTCCTAACTGTTCTCTTTAAAACACCGGTTGAGTACAGGCTACAGTTTCTTTCACTTCAGCTTATTCACAGAAGTTTTGCAACCAAACTAAAAGTAGATCCTTGAAAATGATTCTAACCAGTAATTTTGCCAACCGATAGGAACGAATTTGGCGATCTCTGCTCAATAGTTCTCGATGATGACTGAAGCTAATGGATCAGATTAATAAACGTGTTCCCCACCACTGAGGCAGTGAGGAGCAAATGCTATAGTCTACCAGCCCGCTCTTCAAGACTTCAAGTATTCGAATCCCTCAAAGACCATCCAACGTTTAGCGGTTATATTTCCCATGACGGCTTTTATTCTATTACACACCCCTAACTGATAACTGTCTGTTCACAGATGTCTATTCAGTGAGGTCAACAAGAAATTGCTACCATTTAACACACAGGATATTCTAGCCTTTCTTCTCGTAGAGACCGTTTTACTCATTCATTGATTGCAATTTTGTTATTGTATGTTTTACTTTAGATTTTACTTGCCGTGACTCAGTTTAGACCTCCTTCGGAAAAGGAGTCAGGACAGAGGAATAAGGTGCAATACACCGAGAATAAGAGAACGATAAAACCAGTTTGCTAGTGGGGAATAATCCAAGTATTTTACTCAAACTCTGTGGTTGTTTCATTGGTTGAAAAATAGTGTGATAAAGTAGTTCACATTTAAAACGATTTTGAACAACCTCGTTGTGAATCCGCTGCGCCTTATTTCAAATTAAGCATGGTGAAATTGTGGGCATTTGTTAATGTGAATAGAGACCACCCTACAGTAATCAAGTTGGATGCATGATGTCGGGATCCCACTGCACATAGGACGTGTAAAATGCACCGTTTAAGCGGTTCATTTATGCATTTTGTTTAGGCGCCCATCGGTAACATGCCCTTGCACATCCGATACATGGAAGCCCTCAATAAGACACACACACGTTAAGCGCACATTTGAGCAATCACGCTCTTCTGAGGCGACAAGATATGCACGCCTGGTAGATAACGTTGACCACTTAGTCCTTTCGGAAGAGGTTTAGATAAAAAAGGGAAGTACACTAAGGACATGGGGACCTGACTGAGTGGGATTATGGAGATCGCACTGAATGTTGAGGTAGTAGCGAACACTGCAATTATGGTTGCACCCCTGATAATCAACTGAGTCCGTTCCAGATGAAAGTCGGCAATCAATGATTGAACTACACGGCGAATACGGTATACGCATAGTTTTTTCACAAATTCGTTTCCAAACGAATTACATCACAAAAGCATATGCAGAATAGACTCAATCTCATGGAGTGAAATTCACGCAACAGAGGAGCGATAAACAAACCATGGTGCCGTTTAATAAATAGTCGGGCGCAGCACACACGATATTGTCTAGATCAATCACATTCCTTATTTGCTAGGTGTGTTTTACTCATTGGTTATGCAGCTCTGGAGTAAGAATTGTGGCTTTCAACTGGATGGTTAGCAAACGGAATCCCCCCCCCAGCGGAAAAAGGGATAAAGACATGAGACGCACTGTTTACGGTCCCCAGGTAAGCAAGACACGACGTTATTCAGTATTCTTTGTTTGTCATCAAAAAGAAACACACATGCACACACAAAGAGACAGCTATTCCTTAGAGTCCTTGATTGAGATTTCGAACGTTATAGAGGAGTGTAAACGTATTCGGTGAATTGATCAGAGTTTGGAGACGTGTCAGAAAGAAAGTAGAAACCCTAAAAACATATCTGAAATCATTCAAGCTGTTGATGAAAACCAAGAAAAATAAAATAAGCGGGACCTTTGATTTCGGCCGCGCCATTCTACTATTGACTTGACTTGACTTGAAGATGTGACGGATGAAAAATGTGGCAAAAAAATCAATTCACAAACTTCAATGGAGTGAAAATAGATATCTGATGTAATGGATGAATCGTTAGCGAGAAAGCACACTACTACTTCATGTTGAGTGTTCTGGAACGGAGCACCCAAAACTGGGATGTTGCAACCTTAGAAGGATATCATGTGACGTGAGTACCAGAAGTGACGTGGAACGCAAAAAGCTCCATTCGCACACACACACACACACTAACAGAAAAATACCACCGACCAAAAACTTGACTCAACAACCAATTCAGAATTTCAGCGATTTGTTGATATGGCGATGGCGGAAGCCAGGAATGCTGGAGCACGAAATTAGGGCTTATATAGATGATATTGAAAAAAATTCACGTGTTCTGTTTGATAAAAGACGTGGGTGAACAAGAACGACAGAACTTTCATAGATGTGACAGTAAATGCATGATATGTTTGAGAAGGTATATTGAATTGAAAGCGCTTTCGGAGTGGGAATGTAGTGCACGGGCTGGTCTTCGATGACAGTAAATCAGGTAAAATGTAAGCGATACTTTCGGGATATACCACTGATGTAAACAAGCATTTTTATATAAACGGTTAATTGCTGAAGCGGATAATCATCATTTCGAAATCATAAATAGAACACGAAAGGATCCTTTTATCCAAAAACTAAGTCTCTAACCAAAGGACAGAGCTTTTTGTTTTCCCTCATTTGTCTGGAACTATGCGCACTAGAAACCAACCACTGCTCTCCATATCGATATCTTCACTACGAGGAGCCAAACAATTCAGATATATCTGCCCTCTGCGTTTTTCTGGACTATGTGTGGACTGTGTGTCTGATCTCGTTTCTCGATCAGTCCCTCTTCAAAAACTGGAGTCTTTCAGCACTCAGAAACAGCTGTTCTCGTGGCTTTCCGACCATTTGTGTCGGAAAATATCCTATTCCTCGGAATTCGATTGGTTCACTGAAAATCTATCCCCAATCCAACGATCTTTCATCCAAGAGCTTAAAGTGCATCTTCAGTTTTTTCTGCTCCTCATTTCCAACGGATTCTGCTACTATTAACTGTAACCCTGTGTCTAGAGTAACCTCTGGTAAGTACCTGGGTTTCATCGACAGTAGTCTACAGTGGTCCACATACATTTACAGCTGTATAGGAAAATTGAGCTACCTCTACTCTCAGCTACACAAATCCAAGCAATCTCGAACCCCGCAGTTAGTTTTGTCCTGTTTCATTCAAAAATATATCTCCCCCCATTCTACTCCATTGCTCTTCTGTAGTGTTACCGGCCTTTTAAATCAAGAATTCAAAACTATTCGTCGTGGGTTGATGATAATCGGTCGTGCATCATTAATCCCAGGCGATTCAATACTCACAGAACTCATTATTGGTCACATCAACTCTTGTGTTAAATTTATCAATAAGATGCTAAACGACCCTCGTCATCCACTGCTTCTCGATTTATCATCTTGTCGATCCCATCCATCTACACGCTTCTCCTTTCAGCATCTAATCTCTAGTAGTTATATCTATATGAATTCCCCTGTACCCTACCTGACTCAGCTCCTAACCAATAAGGAACAGGTTACATGCATATTACGTCAGAATGTCTGTACAGACCACAAACTTCAGCGACATTCTCTGAGTTGCGTGTTACGTATAATTGTTCATTTTATTCGTCTTGACGAACAGTTTATTCTTTAAAGGAACTGTAAGCATATCAGGTTACACAAGTTATAGAAGTACAAAACAATGCACACGTCCTGCTGTTTCGATCCACAAAATTTCCCCTGTGTGAGCAATCCACTCAGTGTTCAACTGTCACTTGAAAATGTTCTGCACGGTAACTCGTTCATCCTAGTGTATTCATATTAGACAAGAACAAACCGTTGTTAGTGTCGTTGATTTTATGCCTCCCTTACTCATTAGAAGCACGTCTCCAGGTCGAACGACAAGAATCGGACTAGTAGAATGCAATCATCACACACCCGGTCTGGCCCGGAAAACGATCAAGTCGAAGAAAACGAAATGCTTCGAATGAACATGGGGATTTACAAAATATTGATCTCTACCATATCTTTGGTTTTCTCGTTTGGAGTATAAACACCGTACGTCCGGCAAGATAGAAATTGCCTATCTGGACTGATATGCTTTTCCCGATGAATTAGAACACTGGAATTCTTCTACCCCAGTGCGTAGACTCTGTATTTCCTACGCTCGCATCAATGTACAGGCCAGCGGTGAAGTTGGTTTCCGCGATTCCTCCAGATTGTGTATAACTCTTTCTTTCACTGACAGAATTAGCTTGCTATTCAATGGATCTGAGGTGCAACCTCGTCACGGATACAACTTTTGGGCACGGTTGCTTTGATATCATCTGTCACTTCGCTGATGCATGGCGGAATAGAATGGTCACATTCTCCTTAAAATTATAATTAATTGTAATTACTTTCTGTAGGCATAAAGCTTACACATACAAAGAGTGAGTTTCATCGAAATCTTTCTCCGCCTAGGATTATTTTTTTACTGACCATATATTATAGATCACATAGACTGCAGTATGCACGTGTACAGATTCAGCGAAATGATCCAAGGGGATACATTGTGCAAACCTGTGTTTTCAGCTTCTTTATTCAAATTCGTTACGGGGAAACTATGCTTCCAAAGTTTATATACAAAAATTGGAGGGAGAGAGAATAACAAAAAAGATTTAAATCCCAAAACTGTTAACAAGGTCTGTGAAAACCTGTTCTTTGTTAACTAGAATACGTGCTAATGAGGGTACTGTAGAGTTACGATATATGTGAGAGAACACAACGCTGTTGAGATCTAGTTGAAAGATGAGAAGAACAGGAAGTTAGATTTGCGTGTAGCGGATGTGTGGAATCGATAAAAATCTTATGTGCAGACGTATCACATGCATTTGAAGGACGTTCGCACAGGTTAGTTACCAATTCCTCCCGCGGGATTGAAGAGACGGCTAATAATGGTCAGTCCACGTAGAAGCAGTTGAAAATCTTTCTTTAGGAGATTGCAAATAATAACAGGTGAACAATAAAGTAAAACGGAAAAAACAAGCTGATATAAAAACTTAGAAATAATCGATTGTTGAATACGAAACTCATGAAGTTTACGGATATGAAAAGAAAGTCGTAGAAGCTTACTGACGATATGTTGAATGTGAGGTCCAGTGAATATTAGAATCCGTTGAAAATCAGGTTTTCAACACAGCTTATCCGGGATACTGGTTCAGAGTCAATCGTTACCGGTTTAGATGGAAAAGAATAGCGTGGTAATGTAAAGAGGCATTCGAAAAATTTTGGGGGATTAAGAGAGAGGCCAGATGTGGCGGAAAATTTTTGAACGGTTTATAAGTTGCCACAAAACTGTGAAAGACCAGAATAGTCAGAGATGGCCTGACATGAAATCAAATTGTCAGTGTATCTGAAGAGAGAAGTAGGAGTGCTAGCAGACAAGTCACTAATATACATGAAGGTCAGTACGGGGAAAGGACTGGATCTTGGAGTACCCCTGAATGATTCACCAATGGTTTGCATTTCTTCCAACCTAACCTGGTACACTGAGTTTTTCCGGAGAAGTAATCGGCATGCCGAGATATTAGCTACCTAGGACAACCGAAGGTCTCCAATTGAGGAGAAGAGGTCGATTCCCCTGGTAGATAATACCGCTAAAATTTGTGAGTGTGAGGGTCAGAAACAGTACCAGCACTGTCGAATTGCTCATTTTTAAATCTCCGTCACGGAGGTATTTATCATGTCTTCTGACTCGTAGTCTGGAGGAAACTTTTTCACTAATCACTGATATACTTTTGTTCTTCGTTACGTGGTTCAAACCCGAAAGGAGAGCAAAATATACGCAAACATCAAAGGACACGCACTGTAGTTATCATGCAAGTGATACTATCATATCTGCGAGTGCAACTTTGTGTTTTGTTTTCCATGTTTTTGTCCAGCTGACAACGTTGTCATGCGTAATAGAAATTCAAAATAATTTTAAGCACGAGTGCATTCCAAACCTTTCGAATGATGATCCACATTTCATTCGCAAATTGGGATTTATGGATTGGTACACTTCGTGACTATGTAACCGATGTTGTCTTAACCGGAATCCATAAACTTCACTCTCTCTTTTTTGTTCATCGTCAGACTGCTCCGCTTCAGGTTGCAAATCAATGCGGACAATCACACGCGCAGGTGGACGCGTGAAACGAACGAACCAATCAGAATGCTGCTCCGTATAAAGGGAAGGCTATCGATCCGCACTGACTGATTAAAGGGAAAGGAGTGATACACGTGCGGGGGTGTGAGTATCCTTATACGCGGCTATGCTGCATGCACGAATGGGATTGGTCCGAAAGGTTGTTCTCATTCCCGTTGAGCAGCTATGTTCCCTATGCCCCACCACATTGAGGATTACTGTGAACCCGAGAAAATCGTAGATCACGTGATCCAAATTTATCAATAACACAGTCCTTGAGCAGATGGTACGGACGCGTCCGGTTGTTGCGGCTATAGCTACACAACAAAAGGTTCATTTGGAAAAGGCTGTACAGTGGAGGAGAAACGTAAAAAACAAATTGATCTGTAATATGATTTCAATGATTACTCAAAAGTACAAAGAAACACCCACGTGCAAACTCACACTACATGTGCATCGGCTTGATGGGCATTCATCGGACGAGTGTCGAATTCCACCTACTCGGTAATCGGTTACTGAGATTGACCTTTTATTTCATTGTGAATTGTAGGAGCTTTATGTTGTAAGTGATTAATCGCTCAATCTCAACGAGGGACATGTACTGCTGACGATTGATAACATTTCGGATAGAACAGCTTTATACTTATTCTACCACTTTTCAATTGTAGGCATGATTTGTCAAACAACCAATAGCTTCCGAAGTTCTGTTCTAGTTAAAATGAAAATGTTAAACATTGCCATTATATTGATTGATTTGAACGGGCTATCCCTCGAATTTCACTTTCACGTGCAACACTAATTTCGTCCAGTGAACCATACTCTCGAGAAGGATTAGACTCGAGTTTCGTTCCTATTAGAGCTCATCAGTATTGCATATCCACCGTCCTGTCCAGGATTTGAACTCTGGACCCATCGCATGGAAGGCGTGTGCGGTACCATTGTGTCAACCAGCTCATTCCATGGCCAAACCAAATTGCCAATTCATGTTTGTTCAGGTGTCGTCTTCAGTGATGGTCAGTTCATTTGGCCTGACAGCAAAGAAGGGAGACACAAATGACAATCTGTTAACTCCAATCGAAAGTCTCCCATCAAGTCAGAACTTCCATGCAGGTTACGGGTTGACTTGCCACAAACATTTCAGGCTCGACGGATTATCCGCATTTAACTCACAATTAGTTGTGGGTATTGGTGTGGGATAATTTATATTGATTGATTTGAGTTGGCTTGCACAGTGGTAACGCACATGTCTTCCATGCGATGAGTTTGGAGTTCAAATCCCGGACGGGACGGTGGATGTGCACTACTGATGAGCTCTAATAAAAGTGAAACTCGAGTCTAGTGCTTCCGAGTGTATGGTCCTAACGATGAACTGAGGATTGTGCGTGAAGGATGTGCAGGATAGTCAGATCAAATTAATCAATATCAATTATCCCACACCATTACTCACAAGTAACTGTGCGTTAAATACGAATCACCATAATAACCTTCACAATCCTCAAATCTCCCTGCTGCAGCATACTTCCCGTGGAGCTGTTTTTGAAGGTTCTGCTTCAAATCAAGCAGGAATCGGTCAGGAAAAAAACAGGCGAAATCTGATCAGAAGCACCACTGTTCGATTGTTTGGACTATCCCGAGGCAGTGACAATATATCAAAGTGCTCAGAGTTCTTATTCAGCTGTGTTATGTTAGAAAAAATACCAAACTCATATTTTGTTCTGCAGACCACCACTGGACAGACCAGAGTCAAATAGTGTTCAGTCCTTTGCTCAATGCGGTAGAAAAATTAACGTTTAATCTTTCAAGGTCATCAGTGAACCAAAATTAAATGCAAATGAAATCGTACTGGGTCAATAACCATTCCATTTTCCATTTATTTTTTTTATTCTTTTATTTCCGTTTACCAGATATGCATTCGGACTTATAATATTTTGGAAGTAGTGAGGAGCCAATCAAAGGGCTACCATTATACGATAAGAACAGAGGAGAAAATTACGTTGAGATGATGTTGGACTGCCAACTCGCATGACCTGCGGGGTAATTGTGAACGTGGCCAATATCGCTTAACCAACCAACCCCTCTGCTGTCAAGTACGTTTTCCCAAAGCGAATTGGTAGGTTCCCCAAACCATGGTTAGATAGAAATTTATGGGATGGAAGCATCATCTCCTCTGGAAGCTTGCCTATGAACGGTATTTCTGATGTACCTTTTAATTCTATATTTGATGAGCAGATCTTATTGACACAATATGAGAGTAGTTGTGCTACTAGGTCTCGAAAGAAAACGCAGAATTCCAAATACTTTATAGTTAGTAGACTGGTACGGAAGTAGACCACGTTTCTCTGCAAAGTCCAAACGGATTATCGGTAGTCAATCTTTTGTTTTTGTTTCGATTTCCAACTCAAAAGATTGGGTTCCAAGTCTCGTAAGGGACGAATAAATGTACAAAGAAGTACCGAAAAACGAAACCATACAGTCCGATGCCCCTTATCGACCACCATATGCGAATTCCATTGCATAAACAAATGCACTTCAACTCATCGCGGGGGGGGGGGAGGGGGGGGCAACGCTGATGAGTGGGCGTTTAAAAGCACAAGAAAACGTACACAGGTTCGGATTTAATCCAGTGAGCCTCTATGGCTTTAATTGATATCTACGGGATTAAACCCTACAGGGAAATCAGCTGATCTCACACATTGCTTTGAGAGCACTTAATGTCTTCGTTGTGATTACGTTACGGGCTGTGTGAGGGCTGGTATTACCCAAAGTATTTCCGGGATTTCGATAACCACCTAAAGGCATCTTTTAGGAGAAAGAAGAGGGATTTTGTGGTTGTCAGCCGTTTATTTAAGCTGCTTCGACTTTTAGATAGTGAAAGTGATGTATTTTGGCATGCTGGTCAAGTTTCCACCTATATCAGCCTGATGGATCTTCACTCAAACAGCATTTTCATGAGCCTATAAACTGCAAAACATCCTCCCAATATCAGAACAGTTTGATGGAGGTAATTTAATGAAACAGAATAGGACAGGTGGGGATCTGGGAGTAACAATTGCTCTACATTACTGAACTTGCAACATATAAGGTCAGCAAAATATCTTTTTCCGAACCATCCATCGGAATTTCTGAAGACTGCTACAGCTCATCAAATGTTATTGGACTTCAAACTTGCGTAATCGATCCGTTTTTTAATTCTGAGTGGTCTGTCAATCACGGTAACTGGAGGTACTTTTAACTTGACACGAATTTTGTACGAATAAAATAGTTTGTTGGCAGTTTTCTCATATGATGGTACAGTCATGCTGATGTGGATGGTATGATTTGTCCATCACGTGGGCTGGGTGAACATCACAGTTTCAATCTAGCCGAGTTTTTTGAAGACTAAAACCAGTTATCAGGGTTACAAATAGTATCACGATCAGAGGCTCGATAACCAACTGTTAAAGATGCAAGCGGTTTGTTTTTAATGTCAGAGAATGATCACAAGCACTGATGATGTCACTTCGGCGGGTGATGAAACGTTTGCAAACAAACGGCCACGCTCGGCGATCAGGCGAAATNGCGAAATGGAAGAATAATCAGTCTAAATCGAATCGCTCTCCCACCCTGGTTAAATCGCATTTCGTGCAAACTGAAGCGTTTGAAATTGAACAACGGGAAGAGAATCGATCGAGCAAAAACAATTCGAAACATCTATTGCAGCGAACATAATTATTTGACTCACAAAATTGTGCTATGTATCAAAAATGTCAACACTTCAAATCTCGTCCGGTAAATATGGCAAATATATGAATTAGGTGATATTTACTAGTTGTTTTATTTTGTAACACTGAAGACCTTTTCCACACACACACACACACACACACACTGCTTCTATACTAATTCCAAACGCAGGAAACCATATTGATTATTGTCTGTCCAAAGCGTGATGGTAATGGACAATCTTAGTTTACCCACAATATTGATGTGACTGTGCAAAAAACTAAATTCGGTTGTGCTAAATTTTCGTACGATAAATGGAGGCATCAAACAAAGTCCTTGGTAAAACGGATTCCAGTGCACCTGTTAGTTGCAAGATAGAATACCGTATTTTGTGGACATAACAAGCGAGTGGGTCATTCTGGTACAGAATCAATTTTAAAAACATGTACCGTTTCTATTTGAATCTTAGTGCCGGCACATTGAATCAACCCATTTGTTCGATTGTCCAGTGACGACGTGAAAAAGACGCTTCTGTTCTTTTTTTAGGGTTTAGGATTGATCTCCGTGGGGTATATAGACGCATATCGCAAACAATTGATGATCCATGAACTCGATTGAATGAAGACAGATCGCAGTAGCAAATCAGTAAAGCTCACTATAGTCGTGCGTTTGATGGATCTCCAGGTTTTACACATTTGTTCACAGTCAGTTGTTCTTTTGAATGCGCTAATAATTTGAGATTGGTAATGATCAATAATGTCAATAGAAACAATTTTTCCCTTTAAAAAGGCAACACATTATCTAAGTCTAATTGCGGTAGGGGTTGCAAGAGGGAGGCAGAGTAGGCCTGATATCCGTGTATATCTAGCAAAACCACTACTCGTTCTTTTACATGGCTGTTGATAACGATGAAATCTTAAAAGCATATCTGTACTAGCTGCATCCCGATTGAAAAGAATAAAAGAAGATCAGATACCAGACTATGCAAATGAGGATGGTCAATAAATTAAATTTAGAGGGTGGTATATCACAACCACAACTACATTTTCTTTACATAAATGTGCACGCAAACATTTTACTCATCTTTAAAGAAACCAGTTGAATATTATTATTATTATTATTATGAAACATGGGGGCAATGAAGATGAGCGCGCTTGGCTTGAGAGAGCTGAGAATATCAAGGCGATATTTCGAAGAAGCCTTACTCTTCTACTGTTTGGATACAGGTAAGCTCATGTAAATAGTTGTTTCTTAAAATTCGTAAAGCCCGGTTTTCCGAGGCACTTGTTATCTCTACCGGCCTGAAATGAAAGATTTTAACCGCACTGTTAGGTCCGTTGATATGACGTAATTGCCTGGAGTAAACTGGTTTTATTTATTGCTTTCAAGTATTTTTATGCATGTAATAGATTCATGGATTCGATCTTTAATGATGTGTCACATTGCTCGCACCACAAATTTCATGACAGTGTGTCGAATCCCCGAACACAACTATTTCTGCCCGGATTCCCATCCATCTAAAGCGTGTCACGCCGCATTTTATTCGCCGGTTAGCACTTGACTTACTGAACGACGCCAATGTCAGGACTTAGCGCTCCCCCCCCCCCCACACACTGGGGCTGGACTCCATACAGTATCGCCGAATTCGAGTGGACTTGATTTTAGTGTATCGAATAATACATAACCCTGATCATCCATGGTGTTCACTGTTCGCCTTATCACCCAACACTCAACTCATGGGTTACTCATTCAAATCGCCGCTTCAAAAATGCCGACTAGAATGCCGGAGTCATTCATTTGCCCTCAGAGTATGCAGTATTCGGAATTCTCTACCACTCCATGTTGTTTCCGCGCCCACAAAACCCTCATCGTTATATGAACCGCAAATCGATCCATTTGTCCTAAACCCTATGGGACAAGAAAAGCAACCGCTTGTAAGTATTTCCCCGGAATAAAAGTTCGACTATTCACCGTGCAATTTCATCAATTACTGACCAGTCATAAGGCGCATCTTGTCCGGACTTGCTTCTGACTTGCTTCTCGCACACAAGATCACCTGTTGGCTCGTTTTTGAGAATCGGTCTCGAAAACCGGACGACAACAGTCCAATATCCATATCCATACCCACTGTACCAACTAAACTACCGTTAACAAGCTGTGCTGACAACCAACTTGACCATCAGATAGGCATTAGGCCACACCAATTGGGATCCTATATGGTTCCTCCCCGTAGATAAACAAACTTTAGATTGTTATAAATCTACTCTGAACAAGTGAGTTAAATTGACCTTGCTAATCAGGCCCGGAATCAGTCGAAAGCTGTCGGGTAGCCTTGGCCGTGATACATTGGGTTAAACAAACGACAAATGATCGCTTGATGTCGTATTGCTGGCATAAAAGAAACTTATGTGAACCGGCTAGGATAGCTGCGCTATGCATCGCCTAAGGTTAACAATCTTTGGTTCAAGGGACCTAATCCCGTTTCACAACAGGAATAAGGAAGTTTACACATGTTGCGTTTTGATTCATCTATTAAATTGCCCATGTACACGGCACTATGAAAGGCTTTCATATCCTAACTGTGGATTCGAGTCTCGTCAAGGATAAAAAGACCCGATCGTGTTGATCAGTCTTGGAACAAACGCTCTTTGTCATTCTGCACATTGAGCTTTCATTGTTCAAAAGATTAACACACCTTTGTTATCTTCTAAATGTCTTGGTAACTGGCAGGTCATCACTTCAAGAAACACTTATAACTTTATAAGGACTAGCGAAGTCGGTCCACCTTAACATATCAATTTAAATTAGACAGAATTTTATTCTATGCATATCACCACAGTCTGTGATTGGAACAATACAATCCGATTCATGTGATAAAAAGATTAGACTGCAAACTAACCAAGTGAAAACATTACACTCTGTCTGATAAATCGATCGATCAACTGAGCTGATTTCAGTCCGAATAACACCAATACAACTTTATCATTTAATACATGTGCACATGTGGATGTGTGTCAGAGAGAAGGCGAGCGAAAGGAATTCCTGAGACGCAAAGACGCGCCACCGTGGCACCACAGGACTCGTAAATTTTCCGTTTACAATATTCGAAGGAACCGAATAGCGCAACACATTTTCAGCAGACGTGGGTCGTTGCAGATTTATGAAGACAACAGCATCAAATTTATCGGTTCAAAAATGCACACATAAATGTTTTGAGTTGAGGAACAAGTAGCTGTCCCAAACAGATGATATTAACAAGCAGTAAAATAGTCGAAATTCCATCGTTCATCAAAGGGTTTTCCGATCCGAAACACAATCCCC